>PVJA010016198.1:26192-44089 GCA_004027025.1 Myocastor coypus | reverse complement strand
TGATTGTGAGGACAATATGCAATATGTCAACTTTCAAAGAAAAAAAGGGGGAAAAGAAAAAAAAAAGTAATGTGGATTTAGAAAGGTTAATGTTTAGTTGTTTGATCAATCTTATATACCTATATGTATTAATCTAAACTGATCCGATGATGAAAATATGTAATATAACCATTGTTAAGTTTAAACAATAAAAGAATTGAAAAAAAAAAAAATCCTTCTCTATGGCTGGAGATATCCAGAAGGGGATTAACTGGTTTGGATGAGACCTCTAATCCTAGTTTTTTAGGAATCTGCACACTGATTTCCACAGGGGTTACACCAGTCCACATTTCTATTAGCAGTACAGAAAGCTTCTTTTCCCCTGCAGCTTGCCCAGCATATGTTATCAATTGATTTTTTGATTCAAGAGATCTCACCCCACTCTTGCTGAGGTGAGATGGAATCTCAGTGCTGTTTTATTTTGCATCTCTCCAATGACAAATGATGCTGAACATTTTATTTATGTATTTATTTGTCACTCCCTTGAAATTATTTTAGATGTTATCAAATTTAGATTATTACATCTCAAGCTGGGCATGGTGGTACACACCTATAATTCCAGCACTTGGGAGGCTGAAGCAGGAGGACTGATGTGAGTTCAAGACCAGTGTGGGCTACAAAAGTGAGCTGAAAGACAGCCTGAACTGCATAGAGAGATCTGTCTCAAAAAGACAAAAAGAAAAGATAGTTTAGGAGCGGGGGAGATAGTTCCGTGGCACAAGTGCCTGCTTGGCAAGTTCAACGCCGTGAGTTTGAACCTCGGTAGGCCAAAAAAAAAAAAGACTAAGCTTGCCTAAGCAGGTGCTTTTGGCCACTAAGATATCTTGTGGGCCCCCATTCTAATCAACTGGAAAGCTATCAGGAAAATCCATTTCACAAGGCTGGCATAAATTCTACGTGACATTCGCAAAGGTTCTGATAACCATGGCATCAGCAGCAAATGTAGACAAATGAAGGTTTTAGGAATTATCAATAGGATTTATTTATAAAAGGCTTGGTGAATGTGGAAAAGGGAAGAGAGAAGGAAGAATTGCTACAGTTGAAATCAACATCTGGTTTTGTCCAAAGAATTAATAACCCTCTGAAAGATAAGCAACAGTTTTAGAGACAAAATGTTAGAAATCAATTTTGTAATACTAACCTTGAAAAACATAGATAGACAAGTACTTTGTAAAACACAACCAAGTGCAAATGAAACATGACGAAATGATCAATTCTCATTATCTTAAATCTATATCAAAAGGGGTCTCTTAATACACACACATAACTGATAATTAAATTCTTGGCATACAAATCATTTCAAAATTTAAATTTCAATTATCAAGTCATTTCTGACATAGTTATTGAAACATTCTAAAATTTACCAATGACATAAAGTAACTTCTCCTTAAAGCTTTTTCTTTATGTCCATTTTACAAATTCATTAAAACAATTTAATACAAGAGAAACATTTGGCCTGTTGCTAATAAAAAAGTTAAACAATAGTATCTCATAGTTTTAAAGTTTTTAAAGTGATACTATGCATACAGATTGATTTATAAGATCACATTATGAATAAATATAATTTAAACTAACTGAGATCAAGATTAGAACTTAAAATAATTAACACAGATATTAGGCTAACCCTGTAAACCTCCACAGTATGAGGTATGGTTGCTCAGAAAAAAATAAAAAAGAACGATATTTATTGAGTCAACTATTCTAGGGCAGCACTTAAAGTGCTTATCACACACAAGCTTTTATGTGAAGCCTGAGAGATAAGTATTCTACTTTTAAAAAGAAAACTAAAGCACAGAAATGTTAAAAATATTGCCTAAAGTAAGCAGTAATTAATAGAATTAGGAATTTGATTGTTTTTGACTTCTGAGTTTGATCTTTTCATGAGAATAGAAACACAAAGTTGCTGAAGAGTAGGGACAAAGATTTCTATTTTAAAAAGTAGAGAATTTTATAAAGTAGATATGAATATATGCAACTGAAAAAGCAAATCCCCCTCAACATTAATGTGGATATAAAAGAGCAGAAATTATGTTTGTCATTGAAAGTTTTTTGTTCATCAGAACAGAATGAGGGGCTGCAGTTGTAGCTCAGCAAGGAATGGTTTACTGCATATGTGGAGTCCTGAGGTAGAATTTCAGCACTGCCAGAAAAAAACAAAAACAAAAAAAACTCCAAGGAAGAGTATTAGTCACTCATTTAAATACCCTGAGTGAAAGGTACTGAAACTATATCACTACCAAGTGTTTAAAAATTGTAAGAATGAAGAATGATCAAAATTCTTAGGAGAATAAAACAATAGTTTACAGAAATGTTAAACCAGTTCCCTGTGAAGCCACTTGTTACTTATATCATTTCTTAGGTTCTAGTCGTAGTAGAAAGGCAAGACTCATACCAATGTTAGAAACTCAGGCAATTATTGTCTTGAAGAAGCTACTGAGAAAAAACCCTATTTGATAAATTATTGAAAGCAGAGCCTCATTTTATACCACATAAACAAAATTAAATATAAAAGAATATGGAGTAATAAAGAACACTGAGGATTACCTAATAGATTTTACAGGAAGTACAATTTTAAAAGCCAAATAATAGCTGCAAGGAATGAGACAAAGTAAAATAAAAGTCCTACTGACAACAAGGGCACTAACCTACTACTAAGAACACAAAGGTATTAATAAAAATTCACAGGAAAAAAATAACAAATTGATAAAAATCACCATGGTGGAGAATTAAATCAGAAACAAAAAATTCAAACAAAATTGAGAGCATTCTGATGTTTCAGATTAACAGTCTTTTTAGGAAGGAATATAACTCAATATATCTTTCTGAAAAGCAATCGACATATATTAATAACTTCAGTAATATTTCAAAAATTTTTACACTCAAACTCAAAACTCACTTATTGGGAAAGTGGTCAGATATTTATATAAAATCCAGCTTTTAATAATTAATATCTCAAGAGAGGAAGTGGCGAAAAGAGAACCTGACCACAGTCTGATTTTGATTCCTGATTCACTGCCTTTTCCTAGTAGTTGAAGGGAAATACAAATTCAAGTATCTGCAAATCACAGAGGACAGTTTTGTTCCAAGCTCTGTCCTAGATGCGGAGGAGATAAGAGCAGGACAGGAGAGGAAAAGCGCCTATTATCATGGAGATGGTATCCTAGGGAGGACAAATACTAGGAAGTAAACAAATCCAAAATACAGACAGTGTTTAAACAGTTATAAGATACACAGAGCTAATTCTGAGGGAGTGACTGAGCGCCCAGCTATGGCCAGGAGCAGAAAACACCCTAAGTCTCTGCAATACTGGAGCAGTGTGTTAAGTGAGAAGTCAGAAGTTCGAGGGAAGAGCACTTCAGTTCAAGCTTAAAATACAAGACCTTAAAGGAGATTTAAAAAAAAAAAAAAAACTGAAAATAAGTACTGATTGATAAGAATGCAGAAAAAGAGCAATCATTTTGGTAGGAATACAGATTATTACAAAAATACCAACCAACCGGTAATCTGGCAAAACTGAGAAGCTCAAAATGTACACACTTGATAACTGAGCAATTTCCCAGCTGTGGTGTTTGGATTTGAAATGTGCTCTCAAATTCATGCGCAGAACCTGGCTGGAGTGGATGGGCTGTGGGGAGGATGTGATGCTGAGGGTCCACCTGCTGCAGTGGACAGAGCTGTTGATGAGACTGTGACATGATGGTCCCACTGGGAGGAGGCAGGAGGTGGGGCCTGCTGGAAGGGAGCAGCTCCTGGCTGTGGTGCGAGGGACGCCAACCTGTCCTGGCCCTTTTCTCTGGCTCTCTTGCTCTCTCCTGCTATCAGGTGAGCAGTGTGCACCTCTGCTTCACTTGGGTCCTAAAGCAATGGGGCCTCGCTGTCCAGACACTGAAACGTACCTTTCCTCCTTTAAGCAGTTTCTTGAACAGCTGAGTAACACCGGAATCGATCTGTACCACATACCTTTAGCACCCACCCCAGTACACCAGGACATAAGCAAGAATGGTCATGAGGTATCTTTTTTTGTAATATAGTTAAATATTCCCTGGTCAAAATAACTGACACCTGAAGTATTTTTTCAGAATGTGGAATATTTGCAGATAGACAGACATAGACAAATAGGCAGATAGATAAATATAAAACAGGATATCTTGGAGAATGAGGTCGATAAGTAAATCCAAATCCACTTAGAGCCCATATACCCCTTGCACCTATAATGTGAAGGCACTATTATATGATATTTTAAATATTGCTTCCACTAAATTGAGTTCTGCAATACAGAATTATCCCCTTGTGGTATAATAACCTAACAAGTGTTGGATTTTGGTGCATTTTCAATTTTGAATTTTCAGATAAACATGGCTCAACCTATAGCAAAAGACTGAAAACAACCTACATGCATGAATAAGATACTAGAAGAACACAAAATTTATTTATAGAGTAAATACTATCCAGCATTTAAAGCCAATATCCTATAAATAACTAAGTAAATAAAACAAATAACCTTGATTTAAAAGTTGTAAGGGAATAGGGCTCAAATTCATTTTTGCTGAAAAAATGAGAATAAAAATCATAATAGAAACATTTTTTAAACACAAGGCATTGTTCTAAGTACTTCACAGCATGTAAATTGTCTTTTTACCTTAATTATTCCCCGATTTATAGATGAGGAAACAGAGATGTACAAAATGTTACATAATTTGCATAAGGTCTGAAGGCTAACGAAGGGTAAGAGCCAAGATGAATCATTCACTACTTCATTTGCATAAATTATGAAAATACTTAGTATATTATTCATTTTACCAATTTTTACCACTTACTTTTTTTAACAGTAATAGTAAGAAAAACATACATGGAAAACAAAAGTGCTGCTATTAAGGGAATCTAGGAAAGATAACCCAGTAGAGGGAATAAAGTTGGTTATAAAAGTAAAATCTCTTTAATGAATTAAAAAGTTTTACCATATTGTAAAGGGCACAGAATGACTTAAAACTGATTGAGATATGTACATGTACAACAGCTCCACAATAAATGCCACTGCCAATTACAAATCTATTAATAAAATATCATAGTAAAAACTAATATGGCTAAATAATCATTAAATCAATTCATATCTCTTCAATTACCCTATAAATCTTGTGAAAGACCCTTGTTTTATACTCCTTTTATTAAGCACACAGCACAGAAGAGTGCTTCATATAATCTAAGAGGAGTAACTACAACTTTATTAGGGTTAGAAAAAAAAGAAAAGGGTAAGGAAAAAAGAAACGACTTTCATGTTTTTATATATTATATATAATTTTTTCTCACAGATCAAAAAAGGGTTGTAACAAAAATTACATCAAGAGGTTTACTAAGAGCTGTTGTGCCTCTCTTCTTTCACAAAGAAAAATACCCAGAGTAACTGCTATTGATTTTTTTTCTAAAGGCAAAAGGCATATTTGCTACTCCTAAGATGCTATACCTCAGAGAAGCAATAGAAACTGTCATAATATATGTAGCAGCAAGCCAAAGGCAGCCCCACAGATACACAGCAGCAAAGCTCGCATCTAATACTAGACCCTTGACTAAGGCAGGCAGGATAAGAACTTAGAAATAAGGTAATTTTGACTTTATTTTAAAACATGGTTTGGGTCTAGGGCAATAGCTCAGTGGCATAAATAAGTGCCTGTCTAGCAAGGGCAAGGTCCTGAGTCTGATCCCTGGTACTGTCAAAAAAAACAAAACAAAACAAAACAAAACAAAACAAAACAAAACAAAAAAAACAAGCTTTGGATGGTTTTAAACATAGTTTTAAAAAGACACAGTACAGAACGGCTGATAGAAATGGTAAATGAAATACTTAGATTTTCAGCTGCATACTTTGATCTAAGAAAGTAGTTGTTCATTGGAAAGCAGTAAGTAATAATGCTTACCAGTAAACATTTTAGTGACAGCCTTACTCTGTTTTCTGGCAGAACAGAGCAGCAGGAGCCAAGGTGGAAAGAACTCATGGTGGCCAGCTAAGAGCTCTGCGACAGTCCCGGAGAAGCTGGTGGACGTCTGCTCGCCTTCAGTAACATTGCACCCTTCATCGACAGAGTCCACAAGCAAGTACAGGCTCTGCTGGGGAGGCTTCATGCCCAAGAGTGGAAGCAGAACACACCTGGAAAAGACATGTGGAGCAGTTTGAGCATGACAGGCTAGAGCATCAGGATTGCTAATCATGAATTTTTTGAAAAGAAAATAAAGGCCAGGCATTAGAACACAAGAGAACCACAAGTTCAAGCCCAGCCTGGACAATTCAGCAAGAGGGACCCTGCCTCAACAGTGCAAAGGAGGGCCAAGATATAGCTCAGGGAAGCCATTTGTCCAGTGCTAGAGTCAATGGATAAACTTTTAGAACAAAAAATGTTACTCGTCTTAATTCTTCACCAGTTCTGAATCGTTCACATTTCTAATAGCATTGCGGTCCAAAATATGGTGATCAAATGTATTTATATATGTTAGCAATTTGGCAAAATAAAGGAAAATAGCAATAGAAATAAGGCAAAGCTAGATTTCAATATTTCCTTTTTTAATCTTCTGGATCAGTGATAAAAGGCTTGATCTGTCTCATTATAGCAAGGCTATAAAATTTATTGCAGAGAAACAAAAGCTTTGAGTATAACCTTAAAAGAAGAACTATCAAGAATTCTATAGAATCTAGAAAGGATTTCGTCTCACAAGATTACTGCACTGCATAAGGCTTGTCACACACAACACTCATTTTAAAAGACTGTACATGGATAAATAACTACATTCTATGTCTCATTTCATATAGTCTCCAATTTCAAAATGAAGAGAAAATTATAGGACTTTATTCCATTGAATTGTGCACTGCCTACTTGTGTAACATACACTGGAGCTGAAAATAACTTTTTCGTAACAAGGGTCATTCACTTCCAAAAGCATACTTGATGTGTCAGGTGCTCAACAAGGTGTCAAGCAGGTAAGATGTGAAAAAGACATAATCCACTCAGTAATGAGCAACAGAAAACCACAAATATTTTCTACAGCTCTTTCTTAGTCATCCACTGCCCTAGACACTAAAATCAACCAAGCACTTACTACCCCACAGTGTTTCTACTTCAGCTCAGAGCAGCAAGACTGGAACCAAACTCCCTTCTTTGCCCGTGCTGCTGTACCACCAGCATCTCCACCAACTCCCCTCAGACTTCCTTCCGCAGCCAGTGAGCTTTCAAATGCTGCTCCAACCAGGCTTCTTTCAACAACCTTTATCAGAGATACAGGGCCTTTTCATTTGCAATTTCCTCTGCCTGGTATGCATTTCCTTTCTTTCTTCATGAAGGTAACTCCTACTCTACCTACAATTTTAAGTTCAGAAGTCACTTTAAGGTCAAATTTTATCTGGTTTCTTGGTATCCAAGTTCTCTTTCATTGCATTATCAGTTTTGCAACTTGGTATTTCATTTCCGTCATATTCTCTCTTTTTAGACCATAAGCATCAAGAGAGTAGGAACTAATTTGGTTTTCTACATCAGTGTAACCCTAGCAGAGGTTCTCAACCTGTGAGTTGCGACCCTGGTGGGGGCCGAACCACCAAAACACAGGGATTGCCTAAAGCCATTCTGATTCATAACTGTAGCAAAATTACAGTTTTGAAGTAGCCATCAAAATTACTTTTTGGTTTGGGGTCACTGCAACATGAGGAACTGTGTTGCAGGGTCATGGCATTAGAAAGATTGAAAACGACTACCCTAGAGCTTAGTGTTGTTCTCACAGTAGATTAATGATGACACTACTGCAATCTCCAATGCAAGACAAGTTTCTCCAAAGCAGTGTGCTCACTGTATAGATACCATAGTATCTATGGTGTAATAGTATAATAGTAATATTACCATAGAAAGTGGTAATATTACTAACACAACAAAAAAGAAATGATCAACATCAGGAATATGGAAGTAGGAAAAGCAGAGAATATCAGAGAGATACTCAAGCAGTAGATGCTCAGGAGAAATGAATTTTCAAGAACCAATTCTCAACTCCCTAGGCTGAATAAGGGAAGACCAAGGGAAGGATCATGCTAAATTTAGGAAAACCTATTTTATTGTACCTTTCCTAAATATTTGGTCTTTTATGAATGCAAAAAAAAAAAAAAAAAAAAGTGATGAAAAACAAGTAACACAGGTAGAACATTCCTAATCTGAAAATCTGAAATCCAAAGTGCTCCAAAGTCTGACTGACTGATGGATTAATTAATTGATTGATTTTGACCACTTCTACCAGTAAAGCCAATGCAAATATGCTAAATCCACATGGAATGGGGAACACCACTTCTGGTTCTTAGCATTTTGGGTATGGGATACTAAGCCTGTTTAGCCATAAAATAAAATTCATGCAATAGAAAATATGGTATGGAAATATGACCTAACCAGTGCCATTTCACAGTCACCATACTGTGCTGTGGGAGCGCCCAGGGAACAAGCTACACCAATTCAGGCAGCAGAGGTGTAAGGGGAGGTCAGGGAAGACGGGGCTGGGGCAGAAGTCACTAAGGTCATGGTACAAGGGAGCAGCTAGGAGAAAGAGCAAGGAGTAGGGCAGGACACACAATAGAACACTAACTCCATTGGAGTCTTGAGCAATAGAAAGAGCAGTTAACGGAGTCTGAGAGAAAAGAGCTATGATAGTGAATAAATGCTGGGCTTTGTAAGCTTTTCTCATGAAGTCTGTTACTTTGCCCTCAAAGTACTAAGGAGCTACTATTTGTGCAGTTAGGCTTCAGCACTCAGAACCTTTCTTAGTACCTCACAAGCACTCAATAAATTTGCTCTATGAATGAATGGCACTGAATGGCCAAGTTGCCAGCTTGAAACCATTACATAAAGCACTAAGGCCAGAATTACCATGCTCGGTTGTCTCTCAATTATTTTAAAGTCACCTGCTTGAGAACATGTACGTCAACAGGTAGACATCCAGATTTTTCAGTTGAGTTACATTTCATCATTTTTAAAAAGAGAAAAATTTCTCCAGAGTGTATGTAAACAAAGCATGTATGAGTAGCTTAGTCTAAATTTTTTCAGTCTATATTTTTTCAGTATAGTATTCACAAACAT
Organism: Myocastor coypus; assembly: GCA_004027025.1. Classification (NCBI taxonomy): domain Eukaryota; kingdom Metazoa; phylum Chordata; class Mammalia; order Rodentia; family Myocastoridae; genus Myocastor; species Myocastor coypus. Next base: position 34,955 of record PVJA010016198.1, on the reverse strand, counting down.
ATTTATATCTATACATTGCATACAGAATAATCTACTAGGATATCATATTAAGGATAACCACTATTTTTGCTTTTTGAGATAAGATCTTGCTATGTAATCAAGCTGGCCTGAAACTAATTACATAGCCCAGGCTGGCTTGAACTCACAGGTATGCTCCTGCTTCAGCCTCTTGAGTGCTAGGATTACAGGAGTATACCACCACACCTGGCTAATCATTATTATTTAAAAGCAGCAATATGCTAAAGGATCTTACTTTCATATATGGTATGTCTTATTAAATATTTTTAAGTTTCTTAGCTTCATTATTAATATCCAGTTAACCTGCAATATTCTTAATAGTATCATTAATTCAATTAAAATGTCTAACTCAGATTTTCTCCCAGTTATACTCCTTCTTGAATATATGGAGGGCCAATTTTCTGTAGTTGACCAGCTTCCAGATACAAGGGCAGCTAAAAGCACATTAGGGCAATTCTGAAATGAAACACATCCATTATTCTTTTTCCTTGATACAGTGTATTTATGTACTGCCTCTCTCTTCTTCTTTTTTTTTTTTTTAAAGGAGACTAACTTTTTAAAAGCTGCTATAAATAAGGAATGTACTACTACATGAGAGGCACTGACAATGTACATTTCCCTGAGTCAGAATTCTTAATGCTGACCATCAGATTGCAGCTCACTTCTTCAGGTAGTCAGTGTTCCTCTAAGCCTCACAACAAACAAGCCAGACAAATGGCAAGTTCAAGACTTGTTGCATCCATCAGAAAGCCCATGTCACTGGGCAAGCAACTAGCCCCAGATCTAAGGAGCCTAAGACAACTACAGGCAGGCATGAAGCCAAGCACAGCTTCCCAGAGCAGGGGCAGCTGGACACTAGATGTGTGGGGGAGGGGCTACTCGGAGGGGGCAGCAAGGAGTGGTCAGCTGAGAGACTGCAGGAGGAGCCTAGGGGGCTTCTGGGGCCACTGATAAAAGGGAGAATTCATGCCCTCTTGCAGACTTTTCTACTGATCTTACAGGTCTTTATTACTTCTTAAAAAGTTATTATTTTAACTCAACAGTCCTGGCTGGGAAGAACATGGAATGAAAGCCCACACCCAGATTATTTTCCAATATGTAGCTTCTGGAAAAGCCTCTGAGGATGTGAGGTGCCTTAGGGAATGTGTAAAAATTCACAACAGCCTACACCTGGAACGGGCAGGGCCACCAAGAAGACCACACCCAACACCAAGGGGCACAAGGAGGTAAACTTAGTCAGAAAACTTCCCCATCTTTACCCTGTCATCCCAACTGCTGGGTGACTGCAAAAGGAAAAAATGCGAGAGCTGCAAGGAGAGTAGATATTTTGAAAAGCTACCTGGAAAATCAGCTCCACTCTAAATGCAAGTATTGCTACAGGGGCTGAGGCCTAAGCGTACAACTGCAGCTCCTGACTACATCAATGAACCCTCCTCTTTCCCTCCTTGCTAAAGACCAGAACAGGAAAAAACAAAAACAAAAATCATGGACCCAGTTGCAGACACAGAAACTATTTTTGCCTCAACTATTTGACATAAGATAGAAGGCTTTCAATAAATAATTATAAAGGTCTACAATAACTTGTGCAAGAAAACCAAGCTGAAGAATACAGTCTGCATTTTTACAGTTTACTGTAAAGGCAATAGAGTCAAGATAGCATGGTATTTGCTAAGACAGACACGGATACTCCAAAAGCAGGACAGCATAAATATACATAATATATATATATAATTATCTCTTTTATGCAAAATGAATAGAGATTTAAGTATAAAGCGATGAAACTTCCAGAAGAAAATCTCTACAATCCTGAGTTAGGAAAAGAGCTTTTTTGACACTATACTAAAATTAGTATTCATAAAACATACAGAACTTGAAAACCTTGAGTTCATTAAAATTAACTTTTAGACACTATTATGAAGATGAAAGGGCATGCTGAAAACTGACAATCTATTTATAAAGCAAATTTCTGACTAAAGTCTTATATCCAGAGTGCATAAAGAACTCTCAAAATGACAATAAAATAATTTTTGTGTGTACTTTTAATTAATGTTAATGAGAAAGAAATAGCAACAGGTTAGTAAGGCAGTTAAACAATTAATACATGGCATATTATTGTCTTCGAAGTATTTGTTCAGAGTACAAGATGCAGACATGGTATCTTGTCTAAACTCTACTAGCACAAATCTTTCTTCTCACTGAACTAAGGGAAAGTAGTTGTATGTATAGTCCAATGTAGTAGTGGGTTATCAACTTGAGCCTTTTACAACTCAGCATACTAATATGGCTTTACTTTTTATACCTTGTGATTAGATTTTTCTGTTGGATAGCTAAAACCAAGATAAAGCAAGACCTATATAACAAAAAATATCTTACTTGCTTCAGCAGCTCATACACTAAAACTGAAGTGATACAGAGAAGATTAGCATGGCCCCTGCCCAACAATTTTTTTTTTTTTTAAAGGGAAGATTGCAACAGATACTTCAGAAGACACAGTGGTTAGTTATTAAAATTAAGGAAGTATTAAAATTAAGGTCCTGGTGAAATATCAGGAGACATCTATTAGCAGTGCCAAATCATGTGAAAACCACAGTAACAACCAAGTCCTGGTGCTTTTATAAGCAGTGATACAGCCTAACTTTCAAGTGGCACAGCAACTTCTCAAAGTTTAGTGGTCTTCTAAACATACCTATCATCTGGCCTAGAAATTTCATTTTTTGGTATTTTCCTAAGTAAATTTGTATTTACTTAGGTAGACTGAAAGAAAATCTACACATAAGCATTTAGAGATTTATTAATAATGTTCCCAACCAGAAGCAACTCAGCCAGCGTTCAACTGGTGAAAGATAAACAAACTGTGGCCAGGCTATACATCCACATTCCAGCCCATCATAAAAGGAATGACAACAAAATCCACTGTTTGTACAAGGCAGGTGAATCCTAAATGCATGTTCTATGTGAAAAGCCCCACATCCAAAAGCGTGCACCTGTACGACACAGCAAAAAGCAAAATTTGAGGCCAAACCCTACATCAGTGGTTGTCACAGACTCGAGTGGGGAGAAATGTTTACTATAAAAGTAGAACAAACTGGAACATTGGGGGGGTGACAGAGCTATTCTATATCATGGCTGTTGACACTACACATCTGTTAAAATTATAGACCTGTATTTCATAGAGATTGTTTTACTGTATGTACATTAAAATAAAGTAATAACAACAAATGATTACCATCAATATGTCTGAAAAACAAACCATGTAGTTTGGTATACTCCAAGAAGTCACAACATTCACACCTCAGACTACTTCTATCCTCTGTACATGTAACACACAATAGCCATGAAAACAAAGTCTCCATGAATGAGCCGACTTCTTTCCGGTTGGCGCTAGAGGTCTGTGTGTACAGCAGACTCCTAACCCTGACGTCACTCGGTGGAGTCCAGCTGGCCCAAGCGTGCCAACTGCATCGACCTGATCTTGCTTCTCTGAACAAAGCCCCTTTCCTCCTCAGGCCCTCCACACATGCTATCTACTCTCCTTATCTTTGTAGAACAAAATTACCCATCTAATAAAGTATATGGAACAGGAGAAAAATAAATGCAGTTAGTAATCAGTAATGGAAGAAACAGTAGTTATTCGTGCATCCAAAACCAAGTATCTATGAAGTATAATTGTTTTTTGTTTTTCTTTTTAATGTTATGGCCAGCTCAGCCTGCCCTGGGTGTGGGGCTGGAGCAGCATGGGGGGATCTAACAGCAGTCCCAGCAGTTGCCTAAGCTTCCTAAGCAGGTGCTTTAGACCACTGAGCTATCTCCCTGACCCTACTAAGTGTAATTGTTAATAATTTAGCTAACATGTGGGGTAAAACTTGTCTCTTCAGAGCAAGAGGTTAATAACTACCATTTTTAACGAACTGGCTAGGTTTTGCTAAAGCATAACAAGGAAACATATAATATGAAACAGGAAAAAAATAACTCCAACATTAGACTAAGCATCTTATGGTACCAGAAACATGATGCTGCCATGTGCCTCCATCTAGCTCCCCCAGAAAGTGTGTGGGGCAGCCTACATGGGTAAAGGACACAACTCCGCTGGGCCACATGCAACAGAATCAGGCTCATGGTCTGAAACTAATGAAGTCTGGGCAGAGAAAAAATGAGAAGAAATGAGACCTGAGTCAGCTGAAGAGCAGGACCTGAAAAGATCTTCATTCAATTTTGAACCCACAAATTTGCTGATTTGAGCCTGGAGAAGAAGCGTGGTATTTAGACTTTTAGCCCCCATTTCAGTCACAGTGGGGAGGGGCAGCAGTGTGGCCACCAACTGACTAGAAAAGAATGCAACACACCTGTACAGGGTGGCAAGCTGACATGAGGCACATGGGCCAGGCCAGCTCACAGATGGCTTTGAATATATCCTTTTCCCTTCTTACCAAGATGAAAGGCCTCTTTTCATTGGAGGGTGGGGGATAGGCAAACCTGAGCCTAGGAACCTAAGAGGCTGCTCACAGGCGACCAATAATTGCAGCAGAAAGAACAGAGGCAGGAAAGGTAATAATGAAGAGATTGGAAGAGGAACCAAAACTCCAAAGTGCAGAACAAAGGCAGTAAACTCAAGAATCAGAATATATATTTATATCCAAGTCAAAATGACTTATAAAACTGCAGAAAATTTTAAAGAAAATGTATTTTGCAATTCTAAGAAAAACAAATGTGGAGGTAAAGTTAATTATTATTATTATTATTATTATTATTATATTATTATTATTTTATTTATTTTATTTTTTTAACAAGCAAAAACACAAATACAATATAATGGCAAAGAACCAGGGAACTCTTTGGTAGACTGGCAAGATAAAAGGTAGTAGATGGAAGCAGCACAAACTTACCAGGAAACTGCCGGAAAGAAACAGATAAATTGCAGATTCTGTATTTTTAAAGATAGGAGAGAGCTGTTAAAGCAAGAAAATGAGACAAATTAGCGCTCTCATGAATAAGAATGCTTCAAAGAGAGTGGGAAAACGATCTGCTGGTGTTTCCCCAGGGTCATTTCCTGATTTGAGAGGCATATGGTGATTATAGGCACAAACCAGGAATTCGGTTTTGCCCCGCCTGAGGGACTCCACCAATGAAACAAACCTTTTTAGAGGTCAGTCCTGATCTTTCAAAGAGCAAAGTGCAAATGTGAAGCTGTCCTAAACAGAACATGAATTCTCCCCAAGGTGCATTTACCCAATTCTGGGCTGTGCTTGAAAGACTCGGGAACTAGGCCAAGAATGCTTAAGAGCCAACACAAAATCTTTATTGTCTGTATGCTGGAAACAAAAATTCTGCTTGCTTTAAACACAGAACTCAAGAGATTTGTAAGTATGTGAAACTAAAAGGGGCAGAGGACCAAAACGCTAAACATAAATGTTACTGGGGAAAGAACTGAATTCCTAAGTCTTAAGCTCAGAGAAGCTACAGACAGCCTCTGGATCAAAAGCTTGGAGAAGATCCTGCCAAAAGAACAGAAATGAACCAGAGGTCTTATCTGAAGACCACAGAGCAATCTGGCCCAGCTTCGTACCTAGTTGTGGCAGCTCCTCTTCAGGTCTGGCTGAAGTTGGAAAACACTTCTCTGATGAAACATTGCCCTGTACTTTAAAAATCACTTTCTCATTGTCTGATACATAAATTATATACATAGAGAGCAAGAATATGACATGAATGATCTCCAGAAAAAAGATAATGATGCAGATGATGTAACCCAGACATCTCACTAGTATAGGCTAAAGTGATAAAAAGAAACAAAGTGTAGTTGGATAAAAATGTAAGATGGAAAAGTCCAATCAAAAATAAAATCTATAAAATCAAAAATTAAAATTCCATCCTAGAACTAAAAATAGAATATTGTTACTAGGAGTTTTGGATGCAGTCAACACCATTTGATTGCAATAGAAACAGAAATAGACTACCTTCAAAATATAAAGTAGTCGGAAAAGAAAGCAAATGCTGGTGAATGGGAGAGGAATGGAAACTCAAAGACACACTGCTACTCATTCGCAGACAATTTCAAAGGCAGTCTGGAACCATCTCACAGACTAGAATTGAAGCACTCACGCTACGACCCAACAATTTCACTTCCCAGTGTATATGTGCACTCACCGTTGACAGGGTTTACATCCAGATGTTGCCCACAAGTTTTGTAACACTTTTGGAAGGTGACTTACAGCTGACTTCCTATCAGCCGTTGGGGCTGGTGGGAAGAGGGAGGTGACTAGGGGCATTGTCCCAAAGGGTTTCTCTCTCTTTCAGGCTCTTCCCTTCACTCTCCCTGCGTCCCTGGCACCTTGAGGTGGGTAGGTTTCCTCCACGAGGGCCTCCTACCAGGCTGCTCCTTCCTGGGGACCAGCCGTCCACCTCTATAGACTGTGAGCCACTCTCAGCCACAATTCAAAGGAGGAGAAGTTTAAGTTTCAAATACAGGAAATATTGATAGAACTAACTCACATAAACAAAAGATTTTTGGAGTACTCAATAATTTTTAAAATGTAAGAGGGAGCTTAAAACTTGTTTGAAAACTATTTCTACTAATTAAAAAAATCAACAAAATGAAAGCACATCACAGTTAGGTACCTGTGTACATATTTCCTCTTATGGTCAACTATAGACTTCAATATTCTACTGACGGGAGACATTATCGCACACAAGTCTGCTGGATGAAAAGCAACGAACAAGAGTAAAAGGCAAAGGCAGAAGCTAAGCAAAAGCTGGACCAAGAAGAGTTCAGGTTTTATTCTAAAAACCATAAGAGGATACTGGCAGATTTTAAGCAGGGAAGTAACAGGATCAGATCTTTTGTTCTGTGAAGATACAGGGAACAACAGCAATAACGACAGCACGTAATTTTTCACATTTGATCAAAAATTAAAGTAGCTATAGACCTAGTGGAGAGGATGAACAAAACTGAGATGAGTCAAATTTATAATGAAAAATAATGAATTCTATTTGAAAGCCTTCTGTCATCGTTGGCCATTTTCACAATAGTGGTGTATCAAACTCATGAAATTCGCCAACTTTAAGTAACAGTCATGCCTACTTCTTCTACACCTATGCATCTGCTGATCTCCAACAGTCCCTAAGTCAAGCCACAAGTCAGGGCTTATCTCCACACCTCTCTAGTCCTTGGACCTTGAGGTTAACCAGACCATGTCCTTAACCTGTTCGGTTCCCATGGTAATGGCAGAAGCACAAGACAACAAACCAACTTAAAGCCCTGGGTCTTCTAACATCCTACTGACTGAGGCAAACCTATCATATGACAGGAAAAAGTACACTTCTCTCTCTCTCTAAGGAAAGGACTTGCATGGGTCATGGGTACAAGCAAAAATGAAGAACACAGAAAATAATTCAACTTATCACAGTATCTATGTGCTCAAAATATAAGACACAACTGTAAAAGGAATTAGTTTTATCAAAGATTCAAATGATTTTTCAGAATAACCACAAAAAAGACAATTGGTTCGCATCATGAATTGAATATTTCCAACTTTATTTTACTACCAAAGAGTACATTTAGCTATATATATTTATAATAGGAAGAAAATGTTATTAGACTATTTTTGAGATTAGAATAACATAAGCGATTAGTTTGAAATTTTTAAAAATTAAAATTATTTAGTCAAAGACATCAGACAACTAGAGTATAGATAAGCAAACAGTCAGTATACTTTAAAGACTTTTTTAAGGACAGAAATCTAAATATCTTTCCTCATAAAATTAAATCCTTTTACTTCATAAAGGTAAACAATACAGCAAATTGCTAAAGAAATGTGTAAAACAAACTTTAAAAATTTACAAACTAAAAGATCTATATCTTTCCTGAGTATGTAATGTTATTAAACATTAAGAAAAATAATATTCTTTCTTGCCTGTATACCCTACAAGCTTTAAGGTACATTGCTTAAGATGCTTTAAAAGTATTTCTTAAAAAAGCAGAAGTGCTTAATATACTCCAGTTAGGTTACAGAAACATGATCTATACCTACACCTTAGATGAGACAGGACTAAATCATCAAGAAATTGTAAAGCTAAGCAAGGAAATTTGAACTTGTTATGCAGGCTACCCTAGGCTCAGAGGAATGACCTAATGAAAGCATTGGGTAACTGAGCAAAATGAATCCAGTAGCCCAACAAGAAATAAGTATAGGAAAAGAGAATTCAAGAAACATTCCAAGAAAAACATGGAAGTATCTAAGACTAGTTATCCAATAGAAAATAATGAAAGGAAATTTTAGAGCTCAGGGGGTCAGGGAGATAGGTCCATGGCACAAGTGCCTGCCTGGCAAGTGAAAGATCATGAGTTTGAACCCTGGTCCTTCAAAAAAAAAAAAAAAAAAAAAATTTTTTTAGAGCTCAGCCTGAGAAAGTACTACCCAGAGCTTAGAAGATAAAGGCTTCACACAGGAGCCTTACTAAAAGGCAGATTCTGTTTTGGAAGACTAAGATTCTCCCTTTCTCGCACATAATGACAACACTCCTATTTTAAGAGCCTTGGAAATGATATAAAACTTAGGAGTTAATTTTTGGAGAATTTTAAATAACCAAGCTTTGTACTTTATGCTTTCTTACCATCCTGTCTTTCCCTGTTGGATACATTTATTCCCAACATTTAAAATACGCAAAATCTAGCCGGGTGTGGTGGCACATGCCTGTAATCCCAGCACTTGGGAGGCTGAGGCAGGAGGATTGGTGTGAGTTCGAGACCAG
>PVJA010016198.1:15962-26092 GCA_004027025.1 Myocastor coypus | reverse complement strand
GACCACAGATTCAAAAGTGAGCGTGTATAGATATCCTTTTGCAAATATGTAGCAAAGGAAGTAAGATTTCAGTAAGTAGCAAAGTGATACAGAGGAGCCCATAAATACAGACATAAATTTTTAAAAATAGGGTGGCAAATTCGGGGAAGAAAAAAACATACTATTTTTTGAGAAGAATGAAAAAGTACTGTAAAAATGCCCACAGTAGTAAGGCTGGCAAGTGTAAATAAATGAGTGGTCTTGGGAGAGGGATAGGGAGCTGAGGTGTAGAGACAGCGGCTGACTCAGGTCCTGAGCATTACTGCTTCTGCAGGAGGGGACTTGAATGGTGTCAAAATTTCCAGGCTTTTTCCAAGGTGTCAAAATTTCCAGGCTTTTTCCAAGAACAAACACAAATCTGGATATGTTTGTAAAATTTCCTGAATTGGCTAAAAAAAACAATCTGAATTATCCAAAGTACATAAAAAGACTGCATAACGGAACTGAGAATGCGGCTGACTTTCAGTAGATAAGCATGCGAGCGCAAGCAACATGCAACACTAGCACAGTGGGAGTGACCACGGGAGGCTGTGGCAGCCAAAGATGCAGGGTCCCAAGCGCCCTTGGCGGCAGTGCTCAGGTAGCAAGAGAGAAGGCGCCAACCCAGGGCACATGGAGAAGACTGAAGGAGCAGAAACTGGGAAGGTTTTCATGAATTTAAGTCCCTCTTGGAACTAAAACTGATTTAACTCAAAAAGTTGAAAGCAATTCAATTTAATGAAAAATGATGAACACATACTAAAACAGAAATGTGTAAATTTTGCATACAAAAATGCATTTATTCATTTTTCAACTTAAACTTGTATAAACATAGTTTTGCAAGGGTTTTTAAGTTAGTATGTATGAGTAGGTAATGACAGTTATCTTAGACAGTATCAGTTATCCAAGACAGTTTCTGGTAGTGGATTATTTTACCATAAAACATGTCACAAGAAAAGCAAGAAGCAGCCCCTTATGTTCTCAGGCCTTTTGTTGACTGTGCCAAAAATACTTTACAGTTGAGACATGAGATACATATCTGTCCACTTAAAACTATTTGAAATAATGCCATATTCATACATGCTGAAGAGAAGACAGCAGGTTAATAAATTAATAATCACCATAGCAGTCTGGTCTAACCTAAATAATAAAACACTTCGACTTTCATTCTTATTCAAGAATTTCAGTATCCTTTCAGTTAGGTCACATACAGCCTAGGAAGGCAAACAGAATTACACACTCATCTGAATGATAATTATTTCATAATTATATGCAAAGTACTATATAATGCACCATGGTAAATATAAAAAATGCGCTAGACATAGACATGAATAATAATATGAAGAAGCATTGTCTAATGGAGGAGATAACAAAAGATATATGAAGAAACATCTACGACATAAGGTAAAAATTTACAGACATAAATGAAGAAACATAATGTTCCCAGAGAAGAGGAAAAAAAAAAATAGAATATTCACACTTTCAAAGATTCCTATTTGATTTAAACAACAAATGTACCACTTTGGTCTCTCAGTTTGCAATCCTTGTCTAGCAAGCTATGCTATTCTTCATTAACATGGCTTTTCTATTACTAAACTCTCATGCCTACATTCATTCATCTTTAACTTTTCACCATGATTTTATTCCATTTACACTTAGTTTGTGCTACTCCTGAAGATACTTATTTTTCCTATCAATAAATGGTACACAGGACAAATTTGTCCTACATAATATAGGAAAACTGATTCCAAATATACAAAAGTCAAATTTCGCCCTGTAGCTGGTTAAACAGAAATAAAAGAACGTAATGGTATAAATAGGTAAAAAGACTATTTTCCAGTTCCATATCCATCTGAATCTTCAAAAAGTTCCTTAGGTTCTAGGCCCACTGAAAGTAAGGTCCAGAGAAGAGTTTAACTATCTTTAGTTCTAAGTGATTAAAATAACCATCTTCAGTTTTGTTTCTAAACCACACAGGATACCTAAGGCTATTACTCTGCCACTTTTGAGTTTACAACTCAGATCCTCACTCTCCTTGTAGTAAGTGAAATTTGTTTTACACTCACGTATCCAGCCACCTAGGAGACTCTAACATTAACTCTAGCGAAGTGATATAAGAAAGAAAAACACAAACCCAATTAAAGTAATTAAAGTAATCAGCCTTCAGTTTTCAAAAGAAAATGTACTCATTTTCCACTTAGTTCTAGTAAGAAGAGATGAGTTTTTAAAAAAGTAAACCAACACTATTAGCTAAGAACAAAATTACAAAAGTATGCCAACAAGAAATCAATGTCATTATTCACTTTAACAGATCATATTGTTCTATTAATGCTAAAATATTCATGTGTTAAATAATGAGCATTTACTTCAGATGTCATTTCTCTTTGTAGACACAGAGAAGGGTTGGAACTTAAGGTCCATGAAGACAAGAACTTCTGACTGTTCGACTCACTGCTTAGTTGAATCCTGTCTAACACAGGGAAAGTTCTCGACACATAGCTCACCTGAACTATGTTTTAAAAACTTCTCATTGTCAATATTTACAGTAAGAATCAATAAACAAATGCAAGAACAAATTCTGTGACAACCTCTGTGAAATATATTATGCCATGGCAAGGAAAGTGGCAATATGTAATTAGATGAAAATGTCATCTTCTACCCCTTCTTTGATATAAAGGGAAATTATTTTAATAAACTGTTGATTAATAAGTTACCACTTAACTGTGTCATTTAATGTAAGTCAGTCTGCAGCATTGCTATTGTCTTCTACTAAGTATAAAATGTGCAAAAAAAAAAAAAAATAGGAAGTAAAAAGCAAAAGTAAATGGATTAGAAAGCATCATTACTGAATCATTTCTCTCCTAGTTCTTCAGCTTTATAGGTCTGTAAGTATCCAAGTTATTCTCTTTATCAGTTTCTCTTATTGTAAACATGCAAAGTGAAACTAAAAATTAGTTTTTATCTTGTTCTGTCAAAAGTAAAAGAGATTTTACTCTTCTTTGTTTACATTCATATTTCATCATCCATCACATGTGAATACTTGTCTCTACCTGCATGTCCCTCAAAACCTGTTACATTTTGAGAACAGTGGGGCCTGATCTGTTGCCTACTTGTTGAATTATATTTACCTCTGCCAAAATAAAACATATTCCTATTAAAAGTCTCAAAAAGACTTATCTAAGGTGTCAGTTGTCTTAGTCCATTATCTTCCACCATAGCAAAAGCTTCAGTTGAGTACTTTATCATCAATGGCAGCTCCTTTGGCTCCTGGCACTGGAGGGTGGGCGGTCCAAACAGACAGGGTGCAGATGGTGAGGGGCTTCCCGCTGCTTACCAGGGTAGAAAACTAGCAAGCAGAGGTACAGAGGTGTGGGCTGTGGACACAAAGCTATCAGGATCTGCTGCCAATCAGAAAAGCAGTACTGGTGTGGCTTTTACACACAGCTCTAATTGCTGCTTCTATTTCCTTTCAATTAGCTAATAACTGCAAATCACAGGAAAACACAGAACAGCTGAGTAGGAGAAATACTGTGCAGAAAAAAAAAAAAAAAATCAATGCTATAGTGAAAGATATGCTTAGGATCAGAATATATAAAAATTCAGCTATCAGGATTTCAAACATTTAAATAGGTATCAGAAATGTACATGTAAATTCCAATGAATTATAAATTTAGATTCAAGCTAAGCTAACTTGTGAAAGTGATTTGTTTTATATTTAGCCAATATTAATTGGCTAGTAGGGGCCAGGAAGATAGCTAGCTCAGTGGAAGATGTTCTTGTTGGCAAGCATAAGGTCCTCAGCTCAATCTCTGGTACCACTAAAAATTAAAAATAAAAAAATAAATTGGCTGACAAGATTAAGATCTGGCTCATTGAGAAGAGCAATGACAAGAGTTGTTTGTTTTATTTATTTATTGCAAGACCAGGGATTGAATGCAGGACCTTGAGCTTGCCAGACAACCACTTATTCCATTGAGCTATTTCCCTGGACCAAACAGGAGTTGTTTCAGTACACAGATCTTGGTCCCTTAATGGGATAAGTTTCATAAAAAGACTGCACTCACCCATACTGAACACTATCAATCCTGTCAGCTTGTGTTTGTGCTGTACTCACCGACTTCCTCACTAATTTAAAAATGATATAATAATTTTAATCTTGAACTTGACAATGAACAGTGAAAGACACACAATTTACTGTTTTATCAGATTATGTTTACCTATTAAAAAGTATACAAGACTGTTATATGCTAGAAATAGTTGTATAGCGTACAACTATATGACAGGCTGACTTTAGTATAACCCCTTTCATGTTTAAGTTCTAACTAAATCCTACTAGACCCCTCACTATGACTTCTACAGGTAATGTAAGAACTGCACTCAAACCACCTGCTTTTCAACTTTACACAAACTTGTCCTCTTCCCAGAAATTCTTTAAAAATTTCTGAAATACAGACAGAGATAATTATTAAAGTGTCAATTCTGTCACCTACCACCCTATATATAACCTTAGTGGATTTACTCATCTTCCTGGCCCTCAGTTTCTTCATCAATCAAATGGGAATAATATTATCTACTATCTCACAGGATTAATAAAGTTAAAACGTTTAATATTTGTGCAGCATTTAGAACAGTGACAAACATACTGTGACTTACTTTTCAAAATTTAGATTTAGAAAAAGTATATAGATTTCATATATTATAAAAACACACATTTTTTACTGGTGGCACCAGGAATCAAACTCGGGACCCTGCACTTGCAAGGGAAGCACTTATTCCACTTAGGTATCTCCCCAGCCCCCAAAATAAACATTTCTATCTTCGTTGTTACTAATTTCCTATTCGAATCCTTCCTACAGATCCATTCACACTGAGAAATACACACAGAACCTCCAGGGCACTGGAAATGTCATAATCCTTCAGACACTAACACTTACCTGCTAAGAACTGGGAGCAGAGACAAAGGTGGATGGTTAAATTAATTCAGCAGAAGTGAGGCAACAGCAGGTATAAGGCAAAATTTATCTACTAGTTTTTCATAGTGATAAACTAAAATTATTTTCAAAAAATGTTTAGCATACTTTGAATTGAAAATACTTAAAAACAATCATATAGACCAATCCATTTACCATGGAAAGATGCCTAACCATAGCTAGGGGGAAAATTGTTCTTCTCAATTTATATACTAAAATGATCCCATCTTTTCACTATTTTACAACTGTCACTTCATTGCATCGTACAACTTTTCAATTATGTGACAAGAATAAATTTCAAACAACCTGAGTTTTTTTCAGATTTTCAATGCCAATAATCTAGTAAAGATAACCTCTCTTAAAGAAATACGACCTTACAGTACTTGTATCACTAGTGGCGGAAATCCTACCACTACTGTCTCCACTGAGAGTTCATCCAAGCTGAGCACCACATGAAGTACAGCATACACTCCCTGAAAACTGCAGCCAGGAAGCCAGGGAGTTCAAGGTCTTGACAACCAGAAGAGCAACCTGCCCTCATCACTTATAAGTACTGTTAGAAAAGTAACAGTTATTATTAAACAAGCACACTTACTTTTAATCCACACACTCTGCAATACAAAACTTAGTTTCCTTCATTAAAACTTAACAGCTGTAATTGCAAGCACTGATGAACCCCAACTGTACAGTATTGATAAAGATAACTCACAAGATAAACAGACAGACAGACAGACAGACAGACAGACACACACACACACACACACACACACACACACACACACACAAACCCACTGCATAACAACTTAAATGGCACTCTTACTGTTACCTTTTAAATGCTTCAGCTGGGTTCCTCTCGCATTCCCCAGGCTGTAAGAGGCTTTGGACTGCTGGGTCTCTCAGTTTGTCTTCATATCCTTGAAGTAGTCCACTGTGGCATATCTGGGCAACTAGGCTTCTAATAAACCCTCCAACACACAAAGTATCAGAGTCCTGGGCTTTGCAGAAATGAAAGGCCAAAGCCTGGCGGTGTAAGCCTCTCTGCAAGCTTGTAGGTGAACTTGGCCACAAGAGCTCAGTGCACAGGGCTGTCTTGCCACTACCAGGCCCTCCTATTAACAACACACCCCAGGCTCCTCCCTTTCCAGAGACAGCACTAGCATTATTCCCAGAATTCATCACAACAGGAGGTGCGTTCACAGTACTGTTACAGCAGTTTGTTTTCTCCTGGAGGCAATGCTGAAGCTTGTGGAAAACCCACTCTCTACAGTAAAACTGTTTCCCTTGCAGTAAACTCGTTTGGGCCATTTTGCAGACTTTCTCTTCCCAAGGATTGGTCATAATAGGGTTTTTGTCTTCAGTACTTGCTAGAATTTGAATATATCAACACAAGTCTTTACATCCATTTGGACATAATTTGCATATTTAAATGGCAAAAGTAACAAGTCACAGTAAAATTCTACAGCCACAGAGTCCATTTGGCAACAGAATGTGCATGACTTTATTTGGTTCCATATTCTTGATTAGCAGAACACTTATTAGATTTAATTGTTGAAGTGATGGAAACAAGGCTGGTGCCACAGCTCAGCAACCCTTTCCACGCATCTTGATGGGACATACAACTCCATGGTTGCATCTGGAGCTCATGTGATTATAGATGTTTCAAGTACACAGATGAGATAACACATCCAAAAATTAAAGAGATAGCCCAATCTTCCAATTAGCACAAAATGTTTTTCCAGTCTCCAAGTATTAATGCTGTATCTGAAATTTTGGTGCAGAAAAGCTGCCCATTATCTAAAATGTCATCAAAGAGAACACACTTATACAATACTTGAGAAGCTCGGTTTCTTGTTCAAGGATGATCACTAACTGCCAGTTTCAGATTTCTGGGGAACTGCCAGCAATTGTTTCAGATTATAGTCTCTTAAGTGGCAGAAATGACAAACCACTGTTAACACAACTTTAATTCAAAGCATTCAGAAAATGCGTTTTTCAAGACAGCAGATTCTTAATGAACCTATTTGCAGCTTCTCTGACTCTACGATGTCCCAGTAATCAATAATTTCTATAAGTAACTGCAACGAAACAGGCAAAAATACCTTAGTACTAAGTATTACATGTTAAACGAGTATCAAAGGACACAATTCATCAAATAAGGTAATCTCGAAAAGCCACATACTTCATCTCTGGCACTTTCAAAAAGTTTGATGATTAACTCCACATTAATTCACTTTCCACTTTGTATTTTTCTTCCTCTATGGTCATGCTCCCAAAGCACCTAAATTTTAATTACGTTAACCTAATTTTTTTTTTAAACCTATGTGTGGAAAGGAAGAAAAGATACTTCATACACATAGAGTAACATCCTTAATTCCAGCCAAAAAGCTCTAACTGTCTTGGCAGAACAGCGCCACTAAGGAAGCTCTATTAACTTGCACGGTAGTGAGTCAAGGACTCCAGTTGACTGGCCACACTTCTTTGTTGATAGTTTGCAAAATCTAGGGAAAGAATACCAGGGCTGCGGCTGGCCAGCAGCTGGTTTAAAAAAAAAAAAAAAAAAAAAATATATATATATATATATATATATATATATGTATAATAAAGGAGAAGGGGATGACTGCTCTTACATTATTACATGAATGATAAATCACACGTGAGGGAAAGGTGGCTCCTTCTTTTTTCTGAACGATGCGGGGGGGATCAGCAATAGACTCCACACTTGAGCCAGAGTAAAGGCTGAGGGGGAGCCCTCGGAGCAGGAAAGGGACAAGGAGTCGTGCGCTTCAGAGCTGGTGGGTGTCTGCCTACAGTTCCGGCCTGGCTTGCAGTGAAAGACAAAAGGAACTCCGAACTCCCGGCGCCGGGAAGCACCTAGGGTCCAAGCTGCCCCGGGAGCCGCAGGGGGGCCACCTGGGAGCTAGGGAGCAGAGGAAACAAGGTCGGCGCTTCCCCAGCCCGGGGTGTGTCTCGTAGGGGGAGGGGGCCCGAGACACACCGCCGGTGTTGGACGAGGGGTCGCCACCCGATCAGGGTCCCGTGCCGCACACCCAGCCCTGCCAGGCTCGCGCTCCCACTGCCCCGCAGGGCGAGGCGAACATTGGAGATGCAGAGTGGGCGGGCGGCTGTGGTTGGAGCCCCAGCTGCAGCCCAGACTCCCGACCCGGCAGGGCCTCGCTCCGCCCGCCTGCCCCTATTACCTCGGCCCGTGCACTCGCTCCGCTGAGAAGCCGCCGCCAGCAGCGCTCCCGCAACCCGCCCGCAGCCGCCTCCTCCGCCCAGCCCAGGGCCCGCTCCCGGCTCCAGACCAGCCTTCTGCCTCCCGGCGACTGCCAGCTCCAGAAGCCCAGCCGAACTCCTCCCCGCCCCCACCGGCCGGCCAGCCGCCGCCACCGCCGCCGCCGCCGTCAGGCAAGGACTGTCTCAGCGGCCGCCCCGCGGGCTCCGCCCGCCCTCGGCCCCGCCCAGATCCCGCCCCTTCAGGCCCCGCCCCCGCCTTTCTCAGCGCTCGGCCCCGCCCCGGCCCCGCCCCCGCCGGCCTTTCGCAGCGAGAGCGCCCCGCCCTACCCTCGCCGAGACTGCCGCGGGCGGCCCGGGGCTCGGGCCTCGCGGCGTGGGCGCCGTCCGGGACGGGCGTGGGGCTCCGCCTTTCTCAGCGGAGGCGGGGGACTGGGCGGGCGCTGCGTCCTCGCGGCCCGAGCTTTCGCGAGCTGCGGCCCCCACCCGGCCGTCGCCTCTCGCCCGAGCCTTCCTTTGTCTTCGCGGCCCGAGCACGCCGGGGAGGAGGATTGCGGGCGGGCAGTCGCCCAGGCCGCTGGCCCCGGGGCCGCCCTCCCGGCCTCCCGCTCTCCTTCATTCGGTGGCTCCCGGCGTCTTTTACCGTCGGCCGAAGTCGGAGATGCAAGGGCGAAAACGCCAAAGGCGGGGGCGCAGGGGCTCAGCGGCCGCGGGTTCGGGAAGCGTGGTCGTGCGGGGACCCAGCCAGGACGGACCGGTTCGTACCCACTCGAGCTGGTTTGTGCTGTCCCCGGGAACGAGTGGCGGCGGGAGCGCTGCGTGGACCATCGCGGGTGTGATTGGTGCCGAGTGGCGAGCTCCGCGTCCTCAGACCGTGCGCGCACCGTTGCGTGGCAGGTCCCTGAAGCGTGACCAGCCTCCCAGCTGCTGATCGGAATTTTAGGTTCCAGCTCTCCTCCCACACTAGGGAAAGTCAAGCAAGGAGATGGGCTGGTGGCCGCTTCCACGTTGCGGGTTAGGGTCCAGGCTCCTTGATCTGACTTGACTCTAATTCAGGGACCCAGAACACGAGCGAAAGTGGCAGGAGAGTCAAGTTTTCAGAATCAGATGAAACTCTAAAGGCTCCAGTTGTGACTTTTCACTACTGAGTTTTAGTTATGTGCTTGCCATGTGGCATTGAATGAGCCACTCCACTTTCATAGTGGTGAGGTTGTATATCTGGAAAAAATTTTAAATGAAAACAACCACTTGCTAGTATATGATAATTCAAATAACTTGTGCCTGCTACAAAAGGGGCAGAAAGCTTTCCTTACTTGGGTCCTATTTTTAATGCTAAACTGCTGTTTTCAATAACAGTTATAATTAAGCAATAGTTACTTAGAATTTCAGTTTTCATTTTAAAATTTAAGTGAGACACATTCACTTTACGGTTTTTGTTTTCCTTAATGGAAAATATAAACTTCATGAAACTTCTTTTTATCAAGAACAACATGGTAAGAAAAAGGAAAAGGTACCTAAGTGGAGCAGATACCTTGTCTAATCAGTTTCACCAACCTTTCCTCAATAACAGCCACTGAAGAATAAAATATTTTTATAAGTGGTTTTTATTTTTATTTTTTTCTCAAGTTGACTGCACGACTTATCATTTTGAAATTGCAACTGATCCTCTGTAGATGGTATTTAAAATATCTTGAAAATTTTTTCTATTAGTAATGAAATACCTATTAAGAACAAAGCAAATTATGGTTTTCTATTTTTTTTTTTTTTTTTTTTTTTTTTTTTTTTTTTTTTTTTTTTTTTTTTTTTTTTTTTTTTTTTTTTTTTTTTTTTTTTTTTTTTTTTTTTTTTTTTTTTTTTTTTTTTTTTTTTTTTTTTTTTTTTTTTTTTTTTTTTTTTTTTTTTTTTTTT
>PVJA010016198.1:0-15862 GCA_004027025.1 Myocastor coypus | reverse complement strand
AATCCTCCTACCTCAGCCTCCCGAGTGCTAGGATTACAGGCGTGTGCCACCACGCCTGGCTCAAATTATGTTTTCTCGGTTCAAATTTCCTATATTAAAAAGTAAAATTTTCAGTCCTAATCTTTTCCTAGCCATTATCTTTTTTAACCTTGCTGAGTGTTAAATTCTTTTTTACATTTATTTATTTTTAAGTTTTTATTATTATTTTCTTAAATTTAGTTTTTTGGGGGATTTTTTGAAGTGGGAATTGAACTCAGGCTTTCCAAGCAAGTGCTTATTCTATTGAGCTATCTGCCCTCACAGGGTTAAAATCTTAAATACTTTATTTGTAATATAAAAACCAGCAGGGCCAGGAAAATAGCTCATGTGGCCCTAAGTTTTATCAACATACTTACTCATACTTTGTTAATTTTTATTTCAAGCAAATTTTTAGACTTCAAACTATATATCTTGTGAGTTTTAATTTATCTGGATACAAAATAGAATTTTATACAATTAAAAACAGATTCTACCCATAAATGCACGTATTTTGAAAGCTGAGTTGTAAATTTAAAAATTAGGCTTGTTATAATCTCCATGTTGATACCAGAATATACTCCTTTTCTTGCTTGGCCAAGATGAAGTTCAGATTTTCATTTTTCTTTTATTTTCCCTCCCTGCTCCTTCTCTCTCCTTCTGCCCTACCGTTCAGGCTGCCCAGGGTGGCCTCAAGCTTGCAAAGCTCCTCCTGCCTCAGCCTCGAAAGTACTGGGTTTGCAGCCATGTGCCACCACACACAACCAAGACTTTTTCATATTTATAAGCCTTGTTTGTAATCATGATATTTAATTTCTGTAAAAGTCAAAATGATTTTAAGCTGAAGATGAGAGAACAAAAAGGACACATTTTAGTCATATAGTTTAAATAGTACAGGTCTCTAGGGTGTATTTATGAAGCAATTTTTAGAAGTACCAGCTGCCTTCCTTGTTTTATTTGATACTGGCTCTCCCTAATTAGCTCAGACTCAGCACCACACTCCTGAAGTTCTAGACTTGCACAGCATACGGTAGCGGGGATCAAACCCAGGTCCTTATGCTTGCCAGGCAGGCACATCACTGAGCTATCTCCAGCCCCCTGTCAAGTTATGTTGTGAACTTTTAAAATCCTATTCAGTAGCCTACTTGCTCTTTATGCTGCTGCAAGGTGACCCAACCTCTGTCACATTTTTCAGACTTACTTCACATTTAGTTTCCCACAGTTACCAGTGAATCTCAAAAAGTGGCTCTCGATGGGGCCAGGTATGCCGGAGTTGGCAGGGCCATCCTCGGCACCCACGGCCTGTGCACCGAGTGTGCAGCAGGGCAGGCGGACTCCCTCAAGTCCTTGCTGATGGTCAAGCCCGAGTGTGGGGAGTGCGCTTGCATGTGTGCAGATGTACCAGCCCCTCAGCAAGCCGTGCTTTATGTTTTCCACTGGCACCCGGCACACTATCCTTGAATGGAAGAGGACAGTTGCTTTCAATCTACAAAGGGCCAGAAAAAATTATTGCTGGCAGCCTTTCAGACTTCCCCACAAATCTAACGAACTCTGTCCATATCATCTCAAATACTATTAGACATGGCAGAAGCTGGAAATAAAACAATAAAGGTCTATCGAACCCAACTTAGATTATTTTAATGTTACTTTTAATAAAAGTACTGTTTTTATATAAACACATGTGTTATGTTACTTATGTTGATTGGACTTGATGGAAACTTAGACCATAGAGGAGATTTGACTGACCTGGCAAGTGTAATGAGAATGTCAGTTGTGGTTACTCCCATAAATAGCCTTCTAGAAGGATGCTTATTTAAATTTTACATTTTGGAAGTACTTGTTGGCAGCTATATTCAGTCCAGTTCTTGAGAACATGTTTAAAAATAGATTTGCCTTACAAAATGTGTAAGATATGGGGCCTTCCTTCAAAGAATGAGCCCCCAGTGAAGACTTACTTTGTAAAATTATGAACTAGACTATGAAGACTTACTAGCTACTGCTGTTAACTGGCTGGTTACAGGTAGCTGATCACCTTTGTCATGTTAACTCCTGCATAGAGCCCAAGTGATGCTTACAGCACATGTGATAACATGAATCCAAAATTCATATTTTTGCCAATATATCTTGTGCCCAGCAAGGGATCTATAAAACAAATTAGAATCTCGAAGATCTGTTTACCCATTGTGTTTCCCAAACTGCATTTTCCTCACTTTCTTCTATAGCTTTGCATGCAATTTAAATACTGCCTGATGCTAGCATGAAGTTACTCTTCCCTTCCACCAAGTCTCATATCCCAATAGGTGCCAGCCGTAAATATTTGCAAAAGCACCTTACACGTCTCAGGATAGCTTTGACTGGCTCAGTAGTAAGGTGTACCACTGATCTTATACCATTTGGTCATACATGATGTCAGCAATCATTATGTGTCATTATTTAAAAGTAAGGCATCCCTTCTCTGCCTTTTGGCTAAAGTCAAGGATAGAAGCTAAAGCTAACTGTCATATACCAAGTTGAACTTCCAGGAGTTGTGTTACATCCACTCTGCATTAGCATTAGATAAATTAATCACTTGATTTGTTGTACATATGTATTTACTTGGCAGGTTCCCAAGTGAATCAAAGATACTATTTTATACTTGTCCTCAGGCTCTCTTCTAGAACCACACCTTTTCTTTCTTTCTTTCTTTCTTTCTTTTCTTTCTTTCTTTCTTTCTTTCTTTCTTTCTTTCTTTCTTTCTTTCTTTCTTTCTTTCTTTCTTTTTTTCTCTGTTCTCTGTTACTTGCTAAGCCAGCATGTCTTGGCACTGGAATGCAGCCCCTGGTAATATGGAAGCCTTAATATAGGGTACTAGAAGGCACAGGGTAAACTGAAGGAGATTCGATGGGAATAGCACGTCTTGTACAATATTTTCCCGAGGTCACGGAGGCTCGTGTGAGTCCCACACTCCTCATGCTACGTGTGGTCCCAGCGAACACTGTCCCACAGCCCTGTAGCAATGGCACAGGTAGGCAGATGCAAGGCCAAGGCCTGTGGCAGATTGCTAACTTCAGGAAATTTCATTTTGCTTTTTTTTTTTTTTCTTTTACTTTAAACACTAGGTTTTAAATGGAAAGCAAGAAATAATTCATAATTTTTCTCATTAATCAATTTTCAATTTTATCTCAGTACTTACATTTCTTACTAACACACTCAGCCTAAGTTTTCCTTTGTATTATTAAAATTTATCTTTACTTTTACAGTTCAGACTTGCAGTAATCCTCCTGTCTCAGCCTCTCCAGCACTGACATTACAGGCATGCGTCACCATGCCCTGTTCTGTGGTCAGCATGGGGAGCCTGGCATGTGATATCATGGGATTGAATTTGTGTCCTTGCACTTGCCAGACAAGCACTTATGCCACCAAGTTAACTCCCCAGCCTCAACTTTCATTTAATTTTCACTAAGTTACTTCCATCTACAAAAATTCTTCTGATAAAAAATTGCAAGTGAAATCCCAAATCTACACTAAATTGGTTATACAGCACCATATGCCAAGCATTTGAGTATGAAATGCAGTACCCTGACAGAGATGCTTGCTACACTAGAAACACTGAGAATACCACCATACAATTATTTCCTAAAAAGTACAGGTAGAGAATTGCACAATCTTTAAAAAGGAAGTAGCACTTTAATGCTTTTTTTCTCCAACTAGCTACCTAACTATGGCAGCAAGATTCCAAAGCTGCTGTCAATGAACTGGGTTTCTTACATAGCATCTTGTTGGCCTGAGACATTAGACTGTGGCTGGTGTGACAGCACCTAAGCTCTAGGCCTAGATTTGGGGAGGACTGGTCTCTTCATGTCCTAACATGCGGAATGCTTATTGCGAGGCATTAGCATTTCAGAATTCTGGCTATCTAGCCTAAGAAACCATGCAGAATGACCACACAAGGAAGCCACAGGGACAGGACCCGAGACCTGAAAAAAGAAGGAATGGGACAGCCAGCTCAACACTCTGGAGGATGATGGGGTCCTGGGATGAGTTCAGCCCCAGCCCCAGTTAGCTGTGACTTCACGAAGAGCCCAAAGTGAGAACATGCCAAAACAGTCCCCGCAGGGTCTGTGGGAGCACGGCAACATGAGTGCTAGCCAAACAACTGCTGCCTTAAGACTGTGATAGGAGTGATTTGGTACCTAGTGATACGTATTTAAACACTAACTGATGGAAACAATTCCTCTAGTGTTCCACAAACACAAGTTCAACATCTCTAATCCAGAAATCTGAAATGCTCCAACTACACAAGTTTTTAATGCTGGCAGGATAGGACAAGTGGAAAATCCCACCGCTGACCTCACAAGTTGGGCCGCAGTCAACATGCAGGGGCACTTTGAATATTGTGTACCACTACTTTTAGGCATTACATGGAATGTAAGTTAGAAGCAAGTCTGTGTTTACATTGGGTCCCGTCCCCAAGAAATCTGATTAAGTATAAGCAAATATTCCAAAGTCTATAAAGAAAAACAAGTAGAAACTCCAAAGCACTTCTGATCCCAACCAGGCTGGATGATGGATGCTCATTCTCTACTCCACTGAACTTTATGTACTTTCCTCATTTGTTTTCTTGGGCAGCCAGTATGGCTCTGGAGAACTGAGCAACACCCTATTGCTTATACGATTTTCATTGCCTTTGGTCCTTACACTATCTATTTGACATATAGTTAGAGACATGGGATAAAAAGCAAAGGAACTTTTAAAGTCACATAGACTGAATGAGAGTTTATATTCATTTCTGCTATGGTTTATGTCTAGTTGTCCCCCCAATGCCTCATGCACTCATGGGGTGGGGTTCTAGAGTTTGAGACTAACTCATGATTCACTGGGATTATGTGTTTTAGTATGGTTGGGATTATGGGTCTTAGTACTGCTGGGATTATGGGTGTGTGTATCTTCCCCAGCCTTGGGTGAGAGCCTGAATGTATAGACTCTCTGTTGTCCTGGTTGGTCGGTTGCCTCTGTCACCATTTGTTGCTGTCCCACCACCATGAGCTGCATGCTCTCTGCCCTGTTTCACTCTGCCTTGGGCCAGCCAAATATGGTCTGAAACCTCCAGTAACTGTGAGCTAAATAAACCTTTCCTTCCCTCATTTTGAGAGTCAGGTGTTTGTCCCAGTAATGAGAAAAGAGTAACTAAGACAGCAGTGAATCTTGATCAGAAGTCCATTATCTCAGTAGCATTTACTTAAATTCTCAATACCTAGATTTTGTACCTACTTCAAAATTTTAAAAAAGAAATAGAAACTTGCATGTTGTATTCACTTTATTGCCTACCATTTATCTTAAGGAAAGTACATTTGTTAAGAATGAGAATATATTATAAAGAAAATTATATAAATATTTTACTTGATTATTATTATCATTATTATTATTATTATTTTTTTGTCTTTTTGAGACAAGGTCTCAGTATGCAGTTGAGGCTGGCCTTGAGGTCACTTTTGTAGCCCAGGCTGGTCTCGAACTCGCACCGATCCTCCTGCCTCAGCCTTGCAAGTGCTGGGATTACAGGCGTGCGCCACCATGCCCGGCTATTTTTTAATGTATTTGGTTGTTGCAGGGTCTCACTATGCAGCTCAGACTCCTAGCGATCCTCTTGCTTTCAGCCTCCTCAGCACTGGAATTGCAGGCATTGCCACTACACCAGGACTCTGGCCGGCTCAGCACGCCCAGGGATGGGGCTGGCGCTGCATATGGTGCTGGGGATGGAATTGCAGTCCTTGTGCTTACCTAAGCTTGCCTAAGCAGGCACTTTAGTCCACTGAGCTATCTCGTCAGCCCTGAAAATTAGATAAATAAAAGACACAAAAATTCTCAGTGGTTCAAATGAACAAACTCATTAATAATATATTCAGGGGTTGGCAGACAGCTCAGTGGGTAGGCTGAATTGGAAAAAAAAAAAAAACATAAAAACTACTACGACTACTAATAGTAATATATTCAAAAGTTCTTTTTTAATGTTACAATGTTTAAACATAGAGATAAATTAGTTAGTGGAGCCTGAAGATCTCACTTTAAAAACGAAAAAAAAAAAAAAGTATCATTCTACGGTACTGGCAATTGAACCCAGGGCCTCCACACTGAGCTTGGTCAGGGTTGCCACAAGTGGCTGCACAGCTGCATACCGCACAATAGCAGACGGAACTGTCTATATGAGTATGATGCATTCATGGGGAACAAAATGTTCTAGAGAGATATCATGCTCTGGGCCAGAGAGATAGCTTAGCAGTCTAAGTGCCTGCCTGGCAAGCTGAAGATCTGAGTTCAGTCCCAGGCACCACATGGGGCGCTGTCATTGGAATCCCAGACATGGTAACACATGTGTATCACCTTGGCGCAGGGAAGGCTGAGATAGGAGGATCACTATTAGTTTGAGCTGTGTAGTGAGACCCTGTACCAAATAAATAAATAAATAAATAAATAAATAAATAAATAAATGATTAAAAATTTAAGATATCATGTTTGACTTTGTGAAATAAGCCCCCAGAGCATTGCTGTGATTCCTACCCACTTTCTAGGGATTTTTTTTTTTTTTTTGGGGGGGTGGTGAGGGGTCTAGGGAGAGAAGGGTCTACAAGTGTGCAGGGTCTCACTGCTATATCAGACATGTGGTGATCTCCTTCTTCACAACCTCCTAAGAGCTGAGATTATAGGCGTATGCCACCATGCCCAGTCTCAATTGCCATCTCACCACACCCCAGCCCTCGGGCCTGCTTATAGGTACT
This sequence comes from Myocastor coypus, assembly GCA_004027025.1. Taxonomy (NCBI): domain Eukaryota; kingdom Metazoa; phylum Chordata; class Mammalia; order Rodentia; family Myocastoridae; genus Myocastor; species Myocastor coypus. The sequence continues at coordinate 9,092 of PVJA010016198.1, read as the reverse complement.
TTAATCCGCTAAACTGATTGGTGATTGGTCCACCATAGGGATTAGACCAAAGACCTTTGCACTGAACTCTCTTATGTACCCCAAACTGCCCTTCAACTCATGAAGATCCTTCTTGCTCAGCTTCCCAGGTGCTGGGATTACCAGTTTACACCACCATGCTTGGCTAAGCTCTTTTTTTTTTTTTTTTTTTTTTCAGAACTTTTGTTTGTTTGTTTATTTATTTATTTTTATGGCCGGCTCAGCCTGCTCTGAGGGCAGGGCTGGTGCAGCATGTGGTGCCAGGGATTGAACTGCGGTCCCTGCGGGCACCTAAGCTTTCCCAAGCAGGCGCTTTAGACCACTGAGACATCCTGCTGGGCCCCTAAGCTGTTTTAAACTATTACATTTAAAATTTTTGAGACAGGTTCTAGGTTCTAGAATGCCACTAGAGAAGATGCGCCTAGCTTTAGCTTTCCCTTCCCTTACAACCTAAGTCTGTAAGTTTCATCTCCATTGTGATCTCTTGGTTTGTCAACAAACTTGTTCTGGGTTACTCACGGTTGTCCCTATTTTAAAATGAAAAGTTGGATGTATAGGAAATTTCCCAAGTGCTTGGTTCTCCAGGACAGTTTGCCTCACAGAGATGTTCTGCTTCCACCTTCTCTTAGCTATTAGTGAGAGGAAGATCAAGGAAGGAGTAAAACAAGGGCGGGGGAAGCAGCACAAACCATGCAACTGTTTGCAAAAGTCATCCTCTGCCGCACATTTCTGTTTCCATCCAAGTCTTCAGAACTATGCACAATAGGCAAAGAAGTAGGCCGAACTAGCTGGACCCATAACTGCCTTATAGCAATCAAGGTTCTGGGGGTAAGAAGTGAAGATGGTGCCTGAGGAAGATAGCCAGAAGTGTCTGCATAATTTTTTTAACTTTCTGTAACTCTACTTCTACTCAGCAGAAATAGAGAATGCAAACAATGGGGCAAACTGTGATTGTCAGAGAAAGAACATCAACAGGTGAAGGAAAATCATTATTTTGTTGTATGCCTATCATAGAGATGACTCCTCATGCAATGCATGATGGGAGGGGATGCAATAAAGCCAGGAAAGGGGTCACCCACTGAGATAAACGATAGTAGGACTGCAAACTTGGAATAAAATGTCAAGGTTCTTTTTAGATACTGGAACAAAAATCTACTTGAGAAAGTCAGTGATTTCAAAGGAGGTAATGTTACTTCCTCTTGGCTCATGGAGACAGACTGTTTGTCTTCAATATTCATTCAGCAATTTGGGTTTGTTCATTTTAACGTTCTAAATTTGGAGGAGAAAAATCTTAGTCAACATTTGTGTCAAAATTATACTATCATATTTCTGGTCCATTAAAAATAAATTAATAAAGCATTAACAATGTAAAGGAAAATCTAATAAAAACAGATGGCAATTTGATAATGGAAGGATTTATCTTAATGAAAATATATGTGTAAAATTAAGTATTTTAATATAGCATGACAATTTGAATAGATTATAGGTCAAAAAACAAAGTGACAACTAATTGCACGCACTATTTTTACTTAAATTAGAGACTATTTAAAGTAATATCGGGGCCGGCGGGATGGCTCAGTAGTCTAAAGCGCCTGCTTGGGAAAGCTTGGGTGGCTTCAGAGACCGCGGTTCGATCCCCGGCACCACATGCTGTGCCAGCCCTGCCCTCGGGGCGGGCTGAGCCGGCCATAAAAAAATGAGTGAATAAACAAATAAAGGTTCTGAAACAAGAAAAAAAAAAAAATAAATAAATAAAGTAATAAAGTAATATCATATGCATTTATTTAGTTCAAGAATAAACAGTGTTATAAGAATCCTTATGTAGGAAATATTTATATATGCATATTCCTAGTCTTCTTTGGTAATAGAAGAGAATGTTAAAATATAGTGAAATCCACAAGTACTGACATTTACATATGTGCACTTTAAAGAATTAATAAACTATAGCAAGTCTGGAATTATTTAAGCTTTCCTTCCTTCTGCAAAGAAATCAAATGTGATAATGAAATAATCGACATTAGCATTGCAAGCTAGTTGATATCATGATTTTCATACGTCATAATGAAATATGAAACAACTCTCTGGGAGTGTTATCAGGCAGTTCCTTTAAGAGTGGTAAACCAAAACATTATCAAGTCGTTCCTTTCAGAATAGCTCGCCAATTAAGCGTACTGCAGGTCCTTCTTGACTGAAAGAATTGAATGCGACAAGCCAAACTCTGCCAAAAGTTTATGTGAAAAGTGAGGGGTGAACGGGTTGGGAGGGAAAGTGGCTCTGCAGAGGAAACTTGGGCCAAGCAAAAGCAGAGATGAGAAGAAGAGCAAAAATAGAAGTAGAGGCCGAGCTGGGGAGACTTCCACCAAGAGGTATAGTGACGGGTTCCTCCTGGACTGCCATGTCTGTTACACTGCCCCCATCTTCTGGGGACCCAAGAGAATGTCTCCATACAGGGTCCTGAGAATCCTTTGGTGACATCCTGGGATCTTATAATTAACAATCCGGCTCATTCAGTAGGCCAACTTTGCCATGCCCTACCTCCTATCTAGGGAGCAAATAATGCAAATCTGATTTTCCAAGCTTAGACCTCATTTTGATTAAACATTAACTATTAAATTAAATATTAATTATTCCCTTTGCTACTGTGCTCAGCATGTGATACAGGGCAAAGAAAATATAGAATAGCTGCTATAGGCATATAAATATTATTGAATGAACCTAAAATAATTCCCTTCAAAGTGCCAATTCCTTGGGGCTGGGGAGATAGCTCTGTGGCACCAGTGCCTGCCAGGCAAGTGCAAGGTCGTGAGTTTGAACCCCAGTCCTGCAAAGTGCCTATTCCATATATTTGTATAACGGTCAAGAAATCTCACTGACAGTGTTGTACCAATGTGGAGGAAAGTAATAACAAAGTAATTACTTGGCTTCAAGCAAAGCAATCATGGCCCTGGCGAGTCAATGAGTACTTGCCACGCTCCTGTTTGAATTCTGTGTGGCAGGTAATTCCTCCTTCTAGAATCGAGATTCTCATATTTGGCTCCATTTCTTGCATTAACATTGATCAATTTTACTCTCAAAATATTTTCTCTAACCTAAAGAGAGACATGCATAAAGCAAAAGGAGAAATCAGGTAATTATAAGCTATAATAAATGTTACATGCAAAATTGGCTGCCTGCCTCTGAGAGACCAAAGGTGGAATTCAGGCCTGCAAACCTGTGTACTGCAAAGGGAATTCTCCAAGTTTTGACTTCTTTAAAGCTTAAACACACACACACACACACACACACACACACACACACACACATACACACACACAGAGTTCTATATGGTTAAACTAATTATAGATTATAGAAATAATACAGGATAAAACATTTTTAAATGAGCGCAATATTACCTTTGACTCTTGGAGTAGAAAAATATTATTGAAATGAAACAAAACAAAACAAAACAAAAGAACTGTTTTTAGCATTCTGTTCCAAAGTGCTCTGTGTAAACGGAAAAGTTTTTAAAGAAAGTCTTGTCAGGATTTTTGTTTTGTTTTGTTTTCTTTTCTTTTTATGCCAGCTTTGTGTGGAATAGTAGATTGTTGTTTCCTTAACCTAAAGATTAGCGCCTTCCCTGAATGTGTTCTGTTTCTCCCACCGCTGGGCATGGACAGCAGCTCCGCTGGCCTCACCAGGGCTTGCGCATGTGGTTGTAGGCCCTGGCATCGTTAGAGTTGGGTCACAGCTCAGGGATGCGTGAAGTGCCAACGGGCTGAGCCATGGTTTCTTCATTCCAAGGCGACTGCCTGCTTCTGGGATGCATGCTCTGGAGTTCACTGCCCCTGCTTTACCTCTCAAGTAAGGCAATTCCCAAGGATGCACAGGGAATAGACTCCACCGTTGGAGGGAGAGGGTACAGAAATTAAGTACCACAGGGCTGCCCTGACAGCTCAGCAAACTACTCCTGAACAGGCAGAGCGCAGCGGCTGGAGTTTGATCCTGATGTGCTGAGCCGGGGTGCCCGCTGAGACAGGGATTGAGACTGGGTGTGGTGGTGCACACCTGTAATCCCAGAGCTTGGGAGGCTGAAAACAGGAGAATCACGGTGAGTTGGATCTACTATTGAGACCCTGTAGACTCTGTAGTAAATATATTTAAAAAAGAAAATTAAGTACCAGAAATGGAAATAGTGCAAACACGTGACATAATTGGAACCATCTGCCAGAAAGACAAAAAGCAGATTACACTGATTTTGTGTGTCTTAGTTACTTTTCACTTGTTGCTGGGACAAATACCTGACACTCAAAATGAAGGAAGGAAAGGTTTATTTAGCTCACAGTTCGTGGAGGTTTTAGTCCATATTCGGCTGGTCCAAGGCTGAGTGGAGCAGGGCAGAGAGAATCCAGTTCATGGCGGCAGAACAGCAGCAAAATGGTGGCAGAGGCAGCCAATCAATCAGGGCAGCAGAGCAGCAGCAACAGCTTGAGTCTGTCCCTCTGTCTCTCTTTATATTACATCCTGGCTCTCTGCCTTAGCCTCCGCCCTAGGCTACACCCATAATCCCAGAAGTACTTCGACCCATAATCCCATCAGTACTAAATCCCATAATCCCAGGGATCACGGATCAAGTCTCAAACTCTAGAAGTCCCCGCCCAATGACTACATGAGGCTTTGGGGGGACAACTAGACATAAACCACAACATTGTGTTAATTTTAAAGAAATGACACCCTTTCATGTTAGAGCACCTCTGATTTAAAAGTCTAATTGAAGAATTTTCTATTGTATGGATTAAATTTAATGTACCATTTAATGTGAATAAATAGCACTTTAAACACATAAAAATATCTGTATAATAGTTTTTATCAGAATTAGAGCCTATATTTGTTTCAAGTAAGGTGAACAGAGAATATGATATAATTGTGGCTGCTATTCTTATGTGCATTCATTGTTTGCTTCCAAAGGAATTTTTAGGCGCACACATAGATGTGTTTGGCCATTTAGTCTATAATCTGTGATTGATAAGATAAAGGCAAGCCTTTCAGATACAAAGGAAGCCTTCACACTGTTCCTGCATTGTGCATGGGACAGAGGTGCCCCCATTTCACGGCGCGAACCTGAGGCTGCCCAAGGGGGAATCTATCAAACGCGCTCTAGCATCCGTGCAGAGCAGTTCCTGAAAAGCTCACTGCAGAGTGCGCGGATCAATCAGAGAGTCCACATTTTCACCAGGTGAAAATTAAAACTCCCAGTTCAAGCCATGAAACTGGCCTAAACGTGACGATTTTCCTGGAGAATATTTTGTGTTTTGTTCTGTTTCAGATGCAAAGTAATTCAAAGCAGAAGCCCTCCTGTGGCTTTCTGTGTAGAGAGCACTGCTTAGAAGGATTGGAGAAGGATTACAAGAGCTAAGGAGCCCTGTCACACTGGTGGCGTGCACCTGCAAGGAAGCCAACTCACAGGAGAAAGCCAGGAGGAGGACCTGAAGTTCCAGCGCACACACAGCCTGTGACTCCTTGATTTTGACTTCTTGACACCTCGTGCATAGAGCTCACCTGGGACTGACTGAACTTGTTGCGTACAGAGACTGCGAAGTGATGAATGGTAATGCTTTTAGCTGCCATGTTTGCGATAATTGGTTTTGTAGCAACAGAAAAGTGATCCTGATTTTGATACCATGGGCACTCCCATAAATAAGCCCTCAACAGATTTGAAAAGGACTTTTGAGTCTGGCAGTGAACTAATGCCATTAGAATTGTGAGAGTAATGGAAAAGCCCTAGATTGCTTTGGAATGACGTGGCAGTGCAGCCACTAAAAATGCTGCTGGTGAGGGCGCAGCAGGGAGTGAGGAAATGTTATTGGAGCCAGAGGAAGGAAGGTCCCTGTCATGCATGTATCTGCAGGAAGCAGGGAGAAATGGTTGCTGGAGTTACCTAGAAAGCAGATTCTGTAAACGATGAAACTGCATGCTGAGGAGATTGCTAAGCAATATAGGGAGGGAGATACCTGGCCTCTTCTCTCTGTTTACAGACAGAGTGCAGACACGCATTGCAAGAAAGCATTGTTAGGCTGGAAGAACCATGATTGGTTGATATGGGAAGTTTCAGCCAATATGCAGAAGGCGAAAGTGCTGACCTTCAGGTATTACTCCTGCATGTGTAGCGCAGGTAAACAACTGAAGATGTTGCTGGCTGTATGGCTTCTGATACAAACTGTTTTTTATTTAAAAGAGACAAAATAAAAGTAACAAATTAATTTCAAGGCAGGTTAGGAAAGTTGCAGTAATTATTTGGGGTCTTCATCGTAGTTACTTAGAGTAAAGATATAGGCAGGATATGCAAATTTTAAAAGATGCAGCAGTCACAGGACTGAGCATTAGAGAGTATGCTTCCTTTTCCACTGCCAGTCAAGCCAGGAAGCCTCTAAGGAGATCTGTTAGCATTTTCCCCCAGCCAGCCCAGAAGCCCAGCACGGAGGAGGAACAACTTTCTCTCTTATGAAGTGAATTCTACGAAATCCCCGCAAACCCCACAAGATACTGAGGAATATTGCATCAGTAGGAAACCTGACAGCTGAGACGGAAAGGAACAGAGCTTTCAAGACATCAGAAGAGGCTCTCAAATCCTTAAAGTTCTCTTGGCAGGAAGTGGGTGCTGACAAAACCACTCAGCTACTAACACAAGCTACCTTTCATGAAAACAGCGGAGTGACTCAGCTGAGATCCCAAGGGACAAAGATAAGAGCCACGAGGGAGACCCCAAAGGCCTAGAAACATGACAGACTTTTCCCAGCTGGATGTAAAACTGTTTCAATTATCCCCACGTTTGAATAAGAATGTTTATAACGGGATCGGTTTGCTATTGTTTTGTTTAAAAGTTATCACAAATGTAGTGACTCAAAGTAAGATAAATTTATTGCCTCACAGTTCTCTAGGTGAGAAGTTTGCTATGATGTATCTGTATTCTTTACGTAGAGTCTCACAGCTAAAATCAAGCTGCTCACCAGGTTGGGCGCTTGGCCCCCAACTCCACGGAAGGGTCTGTTCTAGGATTGTCCAGTTTCTTTCCTCTCCTGTTTCTTTGCAGCTCTTTGAAGTCCCCATGCGTTTGCCGCCATCAGTAAGAGGCCAGTTTTACTTTCTAAAGGCCACTTATATTTCTGAGCATGTGTGACCTTACTTCATCACAGCCACCAAAAATCACACTAAAAAATGTTTGTGCTTTTCATTCTTTTTCAGTGTCATCTGATTTCAAATTTTGTCCTGGTATTTAAGTGCATCAGCTTGTTTTAGTCATGGGTAAGAAGCACTGTAACAATATCTAGGATATGTGTGTGTATGTCCCTCGGAGTTAAGGGTGAAAACCCGTGTTTGTCTGTGATTTACATATTCCTTCTTGCAGATACATGTCACACATTAATATTGGGAAGGTTATATGAAATGTATTGGTAAAATTAAATGATACATATTGACTATCACTTTTTATTAGCCCGTGATATAAAAACTGTTGAATTCTCTGAGACAAGACCTGTAGAAGGCTAGAAACCCAGGCAATAACTTTCTTATTCTAATCTTGAACAAATCAATTAAATTGTCTAACTCACTTGCATCTTTATTGTTTCCTTAGTTAAAAGTCCTTAGGGGGGAAAGTGTTGCCCTATCTATCTATCTATCTATCTATCTATCTATCTATCTATCATCTATTGATCTCGATGTGTTACTAAGTATTTCTGTCATACTGTCACTGCCGTCATAATCATCCCCAATCTAATAGCAGTCTTCACATTTTTTTTAGTGTGACATGACCTCTGAGTTTTTCATAATTATCCCATTTGTAATCTCTGCCTCCCCTCTACTTCATTTGTGCTACCTGTGAAGTGTCTCGTGTTTCTGATGCCTCCTCACCATTTCACTCCCATCTAAGCTGCAATTGAATCTGTTAGGTTTTTCATCTGTACATCTCACATTTAGCAGGCAAATCACAGAATATGTGTTATGACACGTAACAGTAGCTATCCCTCTAGATACTGCCTCCTGTAGAAATCATTTGTAGAGCCGGGCGTGGTGGCACACACCTGTAATCCCAGCACTTGGGAGGCTGAGGCAGGAGGATCGGTGAGAGTTCAAGACCAGCCTGGGCTACAAAACTGAGCTCAAGGCCAGCCTGAACTGTACAGCAAGACCCTGTCTCAGAAAGACAAAAAAAAAAAAAAAAAAAAAAAAAAAAAAAAAAAAAAATCATTTGTAGAAATCTCCCTTCCTACTGCGATAATCTTTGAATGCAAAGCTTATGAGCTGGCATTTACATTTAAGCGTGTTCATGAAGGTGGGGCCCTAAACCAAGAGGAGTAGTGCCCCTGGTCTTCTAAGAAGAGACCTTAGAAGTGTGTCTGTGTGGAGGAAAGGTAGAGTGAGAGTGCAATAGGAAAGCAGTCATCTGCAAGCCATGAAGCAAGGCTTTATCAATCCCTGCCCACTGCACCTCGACTCTGGACTTCCACCTTGAATGCCAGCGAGGAAATGCATTTCCGTCCTTTGCACATTCGCATCAGTGATGCTCTAGCGCGATGTACCTGGCAGACAGCCCCAGTGCCCCCACAGCTGCTCGCTCATACAGGGCCCATCCTTTGTTGGTTGCTTCTCCGTGGTGAAGCAAACCCTGAACACTGTCAGTCCGTACTCTTAAGTACAACCAGAAATGTGAACGTGGAATTTTTGACGTCTGTTCTTCATTTTGGATTTCTGGAAATAGAGGCCAAGTTTATTGTTTCCAGCTTCTCTCCTGCCATTTTGACAGAAATTCTTTACTACTTTTTACTTTTACATCCCTGTGAAACCTGTTTTCATTTGTGTCAGCAATGACCTGACGTGCCAATCTGTGACCCTCACTGGGACTGTCTTTGTTGTTTCAACAACACTGCTGACTATTTTCTTCTAAATTTTAGGGATTTTTTTCTTGTAAACTTTGGTTTCTTTTTTCATCATTGCTGGTTGGTTCTCATCCACATGACCCTTACATATAGATGCTGCCCATTCCTTGTCCTGTTCTCTGTTTACGTGTTCTCATGCAATCTTTCATCGTCTGCTACTGTCCT
>PVJA010016197.1:0-43942 GCA_004027025.1 Myocastor coypus | reverse complement strand
GCTGGCCTTGAGCTCACTTTTATAGCCCAGGCTGGTCTCGAACTCACACTGATCCTCCTGCCTCAGCCTCCCAAGTGCTGGGATGACAGGCTTGAGCCACCGTGCCTGGCTAACTCTTTTAAAACTACTGTTTTACAAGAGTATTTCACAGTGGATTCACCCATTTCTTATGGGCAGGAAAAATAAATAATGATGTCCCTTTGTTATGTAACCTATAAGACTTTCCTTAGAATTTATACTTAGGATCAGAACTGTGGAGTAGGCAATTTAACTTGACTATTTATTACCTGTCAAATTGTTCTTGAAAATGGCTATAAATTTGCAGTCCCATCAGCAAAGTGTAAGGTTTCTTATTGCTTTGCATCTTCACTAGCCCTGGGATTGTTACTTTTGTGTATACTTTTTCCAGTCTCCCCGGTGTGAAATGGCATCTATATGAGCCAGAACTCAGGTAAGAAAGTTGACAACACACAAGGTTATTTCACGGAAGTTTTTTTTTTTTTTTTAAATCAGGGATCAAACTTAGGACCTTAGGCTTACACACAAGGTATTTCAGGGAGGTGGAATTTAATGCTGGGAACTGGCGACAAAGGTGTTGGGAAACTGGTACACCCCTAAGGCTAGAAGAATGAAAGAAAACGTATGTGGCAGGGCCTAGAAGCTCAGAGCCCAGGTGCTGCCGGGCTGATACAGGAACCTTGGGAAGCCGACTGGCCAGCTGCTGCTGGTGTGTGGGAGGAGAGATTGGGCAGGACTGGGGAGTGGCACTGGAGAGCACAGGCTGGAGCTGGCTCCTGCCTGTGCTGCTGCTGGCAGAAAAGGAGGAAGCAGGAACTGAACCCTGTCTCCCCCGCTTGCTATCCAGTCTTCCTCAAGAGTCTCCGACTGCTGCAACTTGGCAGGAAGCCAGCTGGTTCTGGAACCGGGGAAGTGTTGTGTGCGGAGTTCTGGTCTCAGCAATAGCGGTCTCTGGAAGGGCAGCTTCAGGCTGAGGGACTCTGGGTAATAACCTGCGAGCACTGTGCGAACGCTATGTCTAGGCTCTTTCCTTTTTCATGTGCAGCTATGTTAAGCAGGGCTCCCCAAACATCCGTGTACTCATTTTCCTCAGAATAAATTTCTGCAAGTAGAATTATAGAGTCAAAGGAAATGTGTCTATTTAAGACTTTTTCGGTCCAGGCTGATGAAATTGCTGGAGGAGTAGATTTTAAAAAGAAAGGAGTACCTCCTACAGTGTATTCCTGGAAGCCACAACCAAGAGCAGACGGCAGTATCTTCTGTGCTGGATTGCTGTTTCCTGGGGATAGTTTCCTGCCTAAGGAGTGTGAACCTGGAGATTGTAGATCTAGAAAGAGAGAGACTCCCTCCAACTTGTGCAGCATTTGTGTTACTTAGTATTAGCATATGCATTACAGAGAAAATATTTAAATATCCATTGTCCATTGACGACAGAACTCGCAGCAAATTATGCAGTGTACACATTGAGCAAAGATATATAATTTCTGTAATATGTAGCATGCATGTAATCTACCTCCAAATGAAATATCCTTGTTATTTATTACCCATCAAGTTAACTGTGGATCCATTTGCTCCATTGGCTTTATAAATGCTGTGTGTGTGTGTGTGTGTAGGGGCTGGGGCTAGGAAGCAGGGACTATGCAGAGGGAGATGAATGTGAATTTAGGCAGATGGAGGAAGTGGGGGCTGCCCGGTTCCCTGGGAGCTCCAGAGGCATGTGGGGGACAAGGCACATGGAGGAAGGAATGAGCTGTAGGGACGAAGGCCTGGGTATGCACGTGTACTGTAGAAAATTCTCAGAATGCTGCTACCTGGCCCGGGGTCTTTGGCTTGTGTCTGCTCAGCTCTGTTAAGAGCATAAAATCTTAATCAGATGATTACAATCATGAGACTCCCTACCAGCAAGTAATCAAAAGGCCAGAGCCTGTCCATTGGGCCAGGTATCCATCTCCAGGGCCTTGGAGCAGGCCCTGCAGAAGACATTGACCTTGGCTGGGTAGCATGGAAAATGCAAGGTCAAAATCTGGGCCTTAGAGAAGGCTCTTAAAGCTCTCGGCTTTTGAAATATATATCCAGGGCAGCTGCGAGAAGGAAACCCTGTCTCCAGGCCTGGATGCTCACTGTATTTATATATATAGCACCTCCTCCTGGATGTCCCAGGGCACCTTGGTGTCTTTCAGTCACTAGGCTGTAGCTCCCTTAAGAGCAGAAATGCTGTCACCTCTGCGCTCCATGACATATGCAGAGGCCGACAAGCCTGGGGCATACTGATTGGGTGCAGGAATGGAGTTCTAAAGCAAACCCTTACCGCGTGTGAGCATTTCTGTCTCTAGGCTGCCTGAGTGACATCAGTCACTGATGTCGTCATCACCATTGTCCAGGGGATCCTCTACTTCCCTCCTCATACCAAACTGCTCACCAAAGCCACTAGGGTCTTTCCTCTTCATCACCCCAGCCACGCGTCCTACATCCATCCTCTCTTCTTCACCATACAGAGCATTGTGGTTTACTCCTCTTTCTGCACTCAGTGCCAGATTTCTATAATTTATTTATTTGGCCCTGGGGTTTGGACTCATGACCTTGCACTTACCAGGCAGGCACTTGTGCCACAGAGCTATCTCCCCAGCCCCAAATTTCTGTGTATCTGAAGCTCCCTGGTTAAACTAGTTTTTTTTTTTTTTTGTGGGACCGGAGTTCAAACTCACAACCTTATACTTGTCAGGCAGGCACTTGTGCCACCGAGCTATCTCCCTGGCCCCTCTACTTTTTAGAAGCTCCAGGGTCCCTATTATAGTTTGTATCTAGGTGTTCCCCCAAAGCCTTAGGCAGTCACAGGGTGGCTTCTGGAGTTTGTGATTGCTTACTGTGTGTGCAGATGCTGACTGGCTCTGGGGCAGGTAATGTGCATTACAATGTGAGGAGGGTAGAGAAGCTAGCTGCTAGAGCTACTGTACGCCTCCCTTCACTCTCTTGTTCTTCTTTTTTTTTTTTAATGTATTTAGTGCCGGGCGTGGTGGCGCACGCCTGTAATCCCAGCACTTGGGAGGCTGAGGCAGGAGGATCGATGCGAGTTCAAGACCAGCCTGGGCTACAAAAGTGAGCTCAAGGCCAGCCTGAACTGCATAGCGAGACCCTGTCTCAATAAGACAAAAAAAAAAAAAAAAAAAAATGTATTTAGTATGAGGTCCATAGGGTCTCACCACACAGGATCAGACTCAGTGATGCCCCTGCCTTCAGCCTCCCGAGCGCTGGGATTACACGTCCACACCAGCACACCCAGCCTCAACCACTGTCACACTGCACCGTGGGGGCGGGGCCTGCATGGCATGCCTGGGATGGAACCTGGGCCTCAGCAATCTACCTAAGCAGTTGCTTAAGTCTGCTGAGCTATGTGGCCAGTCCTGTTTTCTTGCTCTTTGCTGCTATCATGAACTGCTGCCCTCTGTCATGTGCCACTCTGCCTTGAAGCCAGCTCAATATGGACTGAAACGTTCAGTAACTGTGAGCTAAATAAACCTTTTCTTCCCTAATTTTGAGTGTCAGGTGTTGGTCCCAGCAGTGAGAGAAGAGTAACTGGAACAGTTCCCTATTGCCTTCGCATAAAATCTGTAATTCTTCACTTGGCCTTTAAGGTCCAGCACTGGCCTCTATTACTATTATTGATTGCTTCTCTTCTGTCTGTTGCTCATTGTTGCTAAGCTGCTTTTCTCTTTACTATTCAAACACATCCCCTTTTCCTGTCCTTATATCCGGGCTCTGCTTCCTGTCTGTAAACTCCTTTCTTCACTAGCCAATCCCATGTTTGGTCATCTCACCTTCTACTCAATCGAATCTGACCAAAGCCATGCCTGGGACCCACTGTACACTGGTGCCGGGCGTAGGGTGCTGGTGATGAAGCTCGGGTTTGGGGACATTTTGTGATAGCTAGGGGCATAAGGAGAGCTACCACTTATTGGCTATCTCCCATGTTTCTGGTTTTCTTCTAGGTGTCTGACATGCTCTCCTTTCCATCTTATTCAATTATCTTGTGATATAGTACTCAATTAAGAACACAGCATGAAAGCATTTTCCACCAGCCAAGCCCACAGCCAGACAGGACAGCAGAAGGACTTGGCTCGGCAGATGGAGTAAGTTGTGCACAGAGTAGGAGAGGACAGGGACCTGGGGGCCTACCCAGGACAGTAAGAGTCTCCTTGGAGCTGTTGGGTTTCCAAGGAAAGGCGAGAAGCTAGGGGAAAACATTCTCCATTGGTGATGTCAAATGATTTCTCTCCTGAAGGAAGATGAGATAAATCTGAAGCTTCAAATGCGGTTGTAGTCCTACCTGCCCATAAGAAACTCCAGTTGTTTTGAAATGGAAATCCAGATTCTGACTGAAGGTCTGTCTCAGGTGGAGCCTGGCATTCTGGATTTATTTATTTTTTTTAAATTTTATTTATTTATTTATTTTTTTCCTGTTTCAGAACCTTTGTTTATTCACTCATTTTTATGGCCGGCTCAGCCCACCCCAAGGGCAGGTCTGGCACAGCATGTGGTGCCGGGGATCGAACTGCGGTCCCTGAAGCTGCCCAAGCTTTCCCAAGCAGGCGCTTTAGACCACTGAGCCATCCCGCCGGGCCCGGCATTCTGGATTTATAACCAGCTCCAAGATGATGCCAACATTTTTTTTTTAATTCATTCATTAATTATTTATTTAATTTTATTATGGCTGGCTCAGACCTGGGGGCGGGGCTGGCACAGCATGTGGTGCCGGGGATTGAACCTCACTCCTTGCACCCACCCAGGCTTTCCTAAGCAGGCGCTTTAAACCATTGAGCCATCCCGTCGGCCCCAATGCCAACATTATTATTATTATTGTTTTGTCTTTTTTGAGACAGGGTCTCATTATGCAGTTCAGGCTGGCCTTGAGCTCGCTTTTGTAGCCCATGCTGGTCTCGAACTCACACCAATCCTCCTGTCTCAGCCTCCCAAGTGCCGGGATTACAGGTGTGAGCCACCACACCCGGCAAAATGATGCCAACATTATTGAGTTACATATACTGGGCTGCAAAGATCTAGGAAGGCTCAATCCATAGCCGTCTTTGACTAGGATCTGAACTGATAGGTGGCTCAATCCTGGATAAGTCTGTTTTTGGGAAATTGAGTCAGTCCCTAACTGCAGAACTGTGAAGCTGACTGAACTTTGGAATTAAATCACCACTGTCTGTCCTCCCCGCTACAGTCAGGAGCCAGAGTAAAAAGACCACAGAAGCATGAAGGAGACAAAGGGGATTTCCTCAGTGGTACACAGGGGTACAGTAGAGAACCTGGGGTTGGGGGGAACCTCCTGAGCCCTCAGAGCTGGTTAGTTGGTTAGGATTTGTTATATGTAGTGAGAAGGCTCTGGATAGGAGGGTCCACTTCTCTCTCTCTCTCTCTCTCTTTTTTTTTTTTGTCTTTTTGAGACAGGGTCTCGCTTTTGCAGTTCAGCTGGCCTTGAGCTCACTTTTGTAGCTCAGGCTGGTCTCGAACTCACACCAATCCTCCTGCCTTAGCCTCCTGAGTGCTGGGATTACAGGCATGAGCCACCATGCCCGGCTAGCTTTTGTTTTTTTTCTTAAACTTTTTTCCCTTCAACCATTTTGGGTATCTTCCTAACAAAGAGAAGCATGGTCAGTGTCTGACCAAGGGTCTTATTTTTTTAAATGTGTTTAATTTAGGGTCTACAGGGTCTCACTACGCAGATTGGACTTGTGGGGATCCTCCTCCTCTTTTCAGCCCCAAGCGCTAGGATGGCAGGTACACGCCACCATGCTAGTTCTCAATTGCCGTCTCAGTGAGCCCCAGGGACAGGACGAGCACAGCATGCTGGTGATTGAACCAGAGTTCCTGGGTCTGTCTCAGCAAGTGCTTTAATCCACCGAGCTATCTGGCCAGCCCTCCCAGCAGAGGGTCTTGTCCACAGGGTTTGATGGTCAAACGTGAGTTTGGGAGGAATAGAACATGTACTGAGCTGCTACTGTATCGGAGGCATTATGTCAGATTTTTTTTCTCCTGTATTTAGGACAGGGTCTACAGGGTCTCACTATGTAGGTCAGACTCGTAGTGATCCTCCTGTTTTCAGCCTCCCAAGTGCTGGGATTATAGACTTGTGTCACCACACCCAGTCTCAATCACTGTCTCAGCTCACTTGCACCGCAGAGCACCCTGGGGATTGAACCCCGACTGCTGTACTCTACCTAAGCAGGCGCCTTAGTCTGCTGAGCTATCAGGCCGGCCCTTATCAGATTTTTTATATGTAAGCAACTGTTTGAATCCCCCAAATGGATAAAATATTTATTACACAGATGAGAAAACTATGGTCCAGACAGGCTGAGTTTTATAGTTAGGACTCTGCCTAGTTTTCTAGTCTCTCAAATGTGTGCTGCTACCTGGTCCTGATTAGGTGGACTCAAGTTCAGATCCTGACATCATATATCTGAGGGGTGACTTGGAGAGGTGTTCGGGTGCAGTAGCTGAAGTTCAGGACTGTCACAAAATAGGGTGTAGGGAGAAAAGGGGTCTGGCACCTCAGGTTACTGCTTTTTTCCCCTCAGTATTTGGAATCCCTGTTTTGGCTAGCTGCAGCCCTCTAGAATACTCAGCCTCCTATGGTGCTGAGTGTGGCTGGGAGCTAAGCTGTGGCTTCTGAAGGGTAAGGGGTGGGGACTAAGGAGTTCTTCCCTCTACACCTTTGCCAGGTTGTACTCCTTACTGCCTCCTGTAGGTTGGAAGGAGGATGTGAAGCTATTTTGTGCAAGGAGGCTATAGGCTGTAAGAGTTTCTGTCTTATCTGAGTCATTGTTGTTTTGCTTCTTTTTCCATACAACTGACCTTAAACCCCCCCCCCCCCCCCCCACAATTTGGGCTTGAACTCAGGACTTTGCACTTGCCAGGCAGGCACTTGTGCCCTGAGCTATCTCCCTGGACCCTATGACCTTCATCTTAACACAAAAGCCAAGGGCACAGTCTTCATCCAAGACTGTGATTCTCAAACCCCAGCAGCACTGTAGAATTCTTGGCCCTCTCTAAGGCCGACTACTCAAGACTTCCCTGGAGGGAAGGAGTGGGCCTTGGTAGTTTTAACACCCTCAAATGATTTTATTTTATTTTTTATTTTTTATTTTTATTTTTATTTATTTATTTATTTATTTATTTTTGTCTTTTTGAGACAGGGTCTCACTATGCAGTTGAGGCTGGCCTTGAGCTCACTTTTGTAGCCCAGGCTGGTCTCGAACTCGCACCGATCCTCCTGCCTCCGCCTCCCAAATGCTGGGATTACAGGCGTATGCCACCACGCCCGGCTACCCTCAAATGATTTTAATATGTAGTGGGTGACTCAGGATTAAGGGAAGGAATGTTTTGAACAGGGGATGGGGGAGGGGAGGGAATTTGAGGGAAACAGATGGTTATCTGTGATGAAGGTCTCAGGTGGAAGCCGGAAGATGCCGTTGAGTTAAGTGTTTCAGGTCACAGGTAACTGGGTGAGAAGAACTGGTGGAGGGGGTGGAGGAGCTCAGGAGATGTGAGAAGCCTGGTTCTGAAGACAGTAAGCGAGATAGGTCACTAACTTGTTAGGATATGGAGTTACTATTCTTTTTTTATTTTTATTTTTTGTATCAGGAATTGAACTGAGGACCTGGTGCTTTCCAGGCAGGTATTTGTGCCCTTGATCTATGTCCTTAGCCCCTAATATTCTTATTTATTTATTTATTTATTTATTTATATTATGGCTGGCTCAGCCTGCCCTGGGGGCGGGACTGATGCAGCATGTGCTGCGGGGGATTGAACTTCAGTCCCTGCCACTGCCTAAGTGTTCCTAAGCAGGCATTTAGGTGATGACAATTTCCCTTAACTAAGACAGGGCAGGCACTATGCTAAGCCCTTCTTGGGCATCCTCATCTCCTTTTGCAACAACACTTCGTCTGTGGAGAGGAAGAAGAAGAAGAAGAGGAAGAAGAAGAAAATGGCTAGGAAAGATGGCTCACAGAGAGTGACAAAAAATTTAGGACACCAAAATTCAGAAAGCATTTCTTTTTCTTTCTTTCTTTCTTTCTTTCTTTCTTTCTTTCTTTCTTTCTTTCTTTCTTTCTTTCTTTTTGTGTTTTTGATACAGGGTCTCACTATGTAGTTGAGGCTGGTCCTGAGCTCACTTTTGTAGCCCAGGCTGGTCTTGAACTTGCACCAATCCTCCTGCCTCAGCCTCCCGAGTGCTGGGATTACAGGCGTGCGCCACCATGCCCGGCAATAATATTTATATTTAATTACACATTGATATTATTGTTTTGTAGTTTAGTATGTCTGTCATACGTTGCAGTTGTCATAGTAAATGTATCCATCCAGCATGCATGACATCAACTGGGCTTAGTTTTGGGATAGGGCTTATGTTAAGTACCCTGAAAAATGATACTACACCTTCTTTTCCAGTTAGACTTTATTTTGGGGGAAAGAACGTAGTTGCTGGGTGGACAGTTGAAGCCCTCCTTTGACATCTCTTTTTTAGGAAGAGAGGTGGGGTCATGGCAGGGTCATCAGAGCAGTGGGACTGACTGAAGCTTGAACACCATGGTGCTATGTCCTCAGTCAGAGTGGGGCTGTTGGCTTGTCCCTGACACAGCGTTGACGCCATGGAACTATGTGATAGAGGTCCAATTCCAGGCTTGGACAGTGCTAAGCCAAGCGGAGCTGGTTATTGAATGTCCAAGGACATGGCTTCTGATAGAGACATAGGTGAGCGCTCCTGGCCCCCACTCCCAGGGACGGCTTGCTAACGGGGTGCTGTTATGGCTGCGAATGAATTTGCCGTGATCCTCAACTCTTTGATTTGAGCAGCTGTCCCTGGAGAGGAGCCCTGAGGGAGAACAGCCAGGCCTTCCAGATTTTCTGTGCAGGTGAGCTGACTGACCATTGCCTGGATTGCCTTTCAAGTCTCCCCAAATTATTAAGTCAACTACTAGATACTTAGGATGTCTCAAGTTCAAAGGCTTGCAGGCTGGCACCAGACATCTGAGGGACTTGCAGACATCTTAGCAGAAGAATATTAAGATGTGGCAGGCTGGGCTTATCAGGAGACTGGATAGCGATGGGAAAGAAAACATTTTTTATTTTGTGAGCTCCTGAGCTCAGGGCCTGTTTTTCTAATGTCAGGCAGATAGGTGGATCAGCTGTTGCGCAGCTCTCTTGGGTGTGAGGCTTGGGGGTGGGGGAGAGAAATGCTGTGGTCCTGGGTGCATTCCTCAGAGCCTCAGGGGTGGGCGGGTATGTGCCCAGGCGTGTGAGGGAAGGCAAAGTGGAGGTGGGCAGGGATGGTGCCTTCTGCGCCCGCTCCGTAGGAGGAGAACGCTGGTCTTGTTCTGTACATTGGGGTTCCCGTCTGTCTTTGTGCCCTTGTGCCATGAGAGCCAAGTACCTTGAACCGAGTGACTTATAAACAGTAGGAACACTTATTGCGTGCAGTCCTCGAGGCTGAGAAATCCAAGACCAAGAGTGGACAGGTATGAGGTCCGATGCTGCCTCTGATTCCAAGGTGGCACCTTGTTACCACATCTTCTGGAGGGGACAACACTGTGTCCTCACATAGTAGGGGGGCCTCTTGCACCTCTTTCCTAAGGTCCCATGAATCACCTCCTAAAGACCCCACCTATGAATACTATCATGTGAGTGACTAGATTTTATCACTGAATATTGGGCAAGGTTATAGCTTATATTCATATGTTCCCTCAAAGCCTCTGTGCTCGTGGGGCTGCTTTTTGGAAGCGAATGGAGTTAGACTGTGTCAACATGGATTAAGGGTGTATGATAAGTAACTTAGCATAGTTCTGTGTACAGATGACACCAATCAGCAGGCTTGTAGTCTGGATGGACTATAAACGGAAAGAAAGAAGGCAGGCTTGTTGTGGCTAATGCTTCCTATCTACCCTGCTATGGGCTGTCTTATCTTTTTTTTTTTTTTGGTGGGACCGGGGTTCAAACTCACAACCTTGCACTTGTCTGTCAGGCAGGCACTTGTGCCACAGAGCTATCTCCCCATCCCTAATTAGGATTTTTTTTTTTTTTTTTTTTTTTTTTTTTTTTTTTTTTTTTTTTTTTGCGTCTTTTTGAGACAGTCTCATTATGCAGTTCAGGCTGGCCTTGAGCTCACTTTTGTAGCCCAGGCTGGTCTCGAACTCACACTGATCCTCCTGCCTCAGCCTCTCAAGTGCTGGGATTACAGGCGTGTGCCACCATGCCCAGCTTGTTTTTTCTTTTTCATAGTCCTCTGCTATGCCTCCCTGCCTTGGTGCCGCCACCTGTGGGCTGACACCTCTACAAACTGAGCCAAAATAAACTTCTTCTCCCTTGACTTGCGGGTGTTGGATATGTTTTGTCTGCAACAAGAAAGTAACTAAGACAGGTGATATTTAAAGTGTAGCACCACCAATGTCACATGTCACTGAAAAGAAGTTTCTTCTTACTTTAAAGAAAGTCTTAGAGCAGTGGCAAGAATTTGGCATGAGTAGAACTCAGGCTAGAGGGTCAGCACTAACTCTGGCCATGTACCCTAGGTAAACCATACATCTGGACAATTACTTAATGGTTTTGAGTTTGTGATCTACAGAGTGGTCTAATAAAGCTTTCCTAAGAGCTGATCAAATAGCTCTGTGTATTAAAGCACGTGCAAGCAGACACAGGGTCTGGGATTTGAGTCCCAGGCCTTCTGTGCCATCCCTGCTCCCAGGGCTGTGAGATTACAGGTGTGACAGTAATTGAGACTGGACGTGGGTGGCCTGCCTATAGTCCCAGCTCTTGGGAGTCTGTAAACAGACAGATCACTATGAGTCTGATCTAGTAGTGAGACCCTGAACACCCTGTAGAGCCACCTTAAACTACTAAACAAACAAATAAAATAACGTCCCTGCTTAGGCAGACACAGGGGCCTGGGTTGGACTTGCCTTGGCAGCCTGGGTGTACCGAGACGGTGATTGACACTGGGCGTGGTGGCGCAAGCCTGGAATCCCAGCATTTGGGAGGCTATAGACAAAAGGATCACTACAAGTCTGATCCTGTACACCCTGTAGAACTTGCCCTAATTTCATTAAAAAAAAAAAATTAAAAAAGCTTTCCTGGGGGCTAGGGTGATAGCTCTGTGGCACAAGTGCCTACCTGGCAAGTGCAAGGTCGTGAGTTTGAACCCCGGTCCCACCAAAAAAAAAAAAGAAAGCAAAAGCTTTCCTGATGAGGTGGTTCAGAAGACTGAATGAGATAATCATGAAATTCCTATAGCAGTGCTTGACATAACAGTGTCTGTGATAGACTAAGTTAGAGGCTTCAGAGCTATTGTAGAGAGAGAACTGCCACCAAGAGCATGAGAGCCCATGCTGTGGAAAGTGTGGAAGTTCTGCTTTCACTCATTCCTCCTGATCACGCCTGGATAGGGTGCGGCCATGCTGCCCGCTGCCTGGATTCCCTCTTCAAATGAAGAAAGAAGGCTCCGAGACATGATGCGATCTAGCCAAGGCCTTGTAGCCAACTCACGGCTGAATTGGAAGTCTGGTAGGTAGAGAGTCGCAGGTCAGGGTCTCAGTGTCGCTCTTTACTCTTCCTACAGATATTTATTGATCCTGTGTGTATATGCCAGGCAGATACTTCTAGAAGAGCGATTCGATCCCTGGAAGTATGAACCACAGACAACTTAGTGTGCCATTGTAAGTCTTTCTCCAATGTGGTCCTTGTCCATCTTTGTAGGTTGTTTTCTGCCATTTCCTCTTCAAGTGGGGAGCTGGAGTCACCTATCCTTTCCTGACCCTCTGGAGACACCAACCTTTGACCCTGTTGTTCTGCTAGAAATGTTTTTGCTCCCTTTTCCACCTGGAAGCCAGTCATCAAGTCCTGAGGTCGCCTTCTGAGGGAAATCTTTCTTGCTCATCCTCTGAAAAGTTTCATTTTTTTTTCCATCTTTCATTTATGTATTTATTTGTTTATTTATTTATTTATTTATTTATTTATTTAATTTATTATGGTGGCTCAGCCTGCCCTGGGGGTGGGGCTGAAGCAACATGTGGTGCTGGGGATCCAACCTTGGTCCCTTTGGTTGCCTAAGTTTTGCTAGGCAGGCACTTTATTTTTTTGTATTTATTTATTTATTTATTTATTTATGTCTTTTTGAGACAGGGTCTCACTATGCAGTTCAGGCTGGCCTTGAGCTCACTTTGGTAGCTCAGGCTGGTCTCGAACTCGCACTGGTCCTCCTGCCTCAGCCTCCCGACTGCTGGGATTACAGGTGTGCGCCGCCATGCCCGGCTTGCATTTCAGTTTCTAACTGTTTGTATCACTTATATAAGTTCACACAGTGAGTTACTGCCTGAGTCAGGATTTGAGCTTAGACTTTCTGGTACCAAAGCCATTGAACTTAACCAGTTCATCACATGGCCACAAACACAGTAGCTCCTTTTGAGGCTCCCAGGTTACTCTGCTGCCATACTTGATTGTAATTATTCATTTGCTGGGGAGATCATCAAGGGGAAGGTTCTGTGTGCTAATCAACAGCTTAGATGATCAAAGGATAATAACAAAGGTAATTAGCGTGCCTACTACTCCACTAACCGCTCTACACTCATATCATTTGTTACTTATGGCAACTCACAAGTTACGATGGAAATGGTTATTCTCCACTTGTTCAGGTCCCACAGTTTGGTAAGTGAGGCTGAATTTCAAACTCAGATCTGGCTTATTCCAAGGCTTACTCTTAACTGCACTCCTGCACCGCTTCTCCTGCACGTGCTCTGTCAGATCCTGTGGTGGCATGGCGCTATGAAGACAAGCACTGGTGAGCCTCTTTCCTCAAGGATGGTCCTGGTTAGCGACGAAGACCGATATCCTGACATGAAAAGATTGCCATGCAAAGCAGGTAGCCCAGAAGACGGAGTAAATAATTCTTCAGACAGAAGGAATACTGGGGAAAGTTCTCATAGTAGACGGAATACTTCTGCTATGGAGCAGAGGGCTTTGTAAGTTAAGTCTGAGTCTTCCAGAAGTCAAAGAGGTAGAAAGTCACCAGAAATATATAGTAGGAGAGAGAGGCAAAATAAGATAAGACAGATACTGGGTGGTGAGGAGATTCTGTGGGGTCAGAAATTTCACCCTGCCTGTATCTCCTTCCCCTTGTAGCCTGTCTACCGTGGGAGAGCTTTTGCCATCTACAGCTGGCTGTGTACACCTGCTGAGGCTCTTGCTGCTCTCACACCTGTCTGTGAGAAAGGAGCAGGTGGGCTATAAATTATGTGGAATCTTCCGGGGCTAGGCAGGAGGAGGAATGGTGGGGACAGTTACTGTGGGCATTGGAACCCAGCGCCTATTCCCTACTCCTCTCAGGGGTATGTCTCCGCTCGAAGCTCCCTGTAGGAGGCACCTGTCTCACAGCACCTCAGACTGGTCCAATTGGCAGGGGAAGTAGCCGGGAGGGGAGAAGAATGTGCCGTGAGGGTGGATTCCACAGGTAGAGGGGGAGTCTCCCAGGTGTCATCCTGGCAACACAGGGAATGCCACAGTCCAGTCTAGCTGGCTCTGGAGATCAGCCCCCTCCAGAGGCTCCCTTGATTGCAGGCTCTGCTCCCCAAGGCCTCACCTGACTCTGTGTGAGGAGCCAACATGGCAGCCATGGGCATGGTACCTAAACTTTCTTCCTCAGTACAGGTTCTGAAGACCGGACACTCTAGGACACTAGAGCCCACAAGCCTAGTGGAAGCTCCTGGACCAAATGTCAGCTTCCTGGTTTGACCTCTTCTGCACTGGCACAAATCTTGGACATTCAACTTCTCCTCTGGCAGGAAGGCCTCTCCCAGGGGCTCCTCCTGGTGGCTGTCCCCCATGGCCATCCGGGAACCTGCTGCAGTCCTGCAGGCTTCAACCTACACCCACTCAGGTATTCCATTCTCTGTTGTACACTCAAATCCATGTCAGCCTCTAGGTGCAATCTTGGCTTAGACTCAGTCGGATTAGGCCAAATCTCCTTGGATCAGTCCAACAATCTGAAATCAAGATGCTCCACTTGAACTACCTGCAAAGAGTCCACCCTGGCCCTGCACTGTTTCAGTTTCACACGCATCTGTTGGCAATGCTAATGCTGTGCCAGCTGGCTGGAGCTGCATCTGTGGGCACGTGTGTTCACCGAGCTGTGTTCTGTGTGCCTGGTCTGATTCGGGGGCTTGACCGTGAACATGTGGATCTATGCATGGGTGTACACCTCCCCTAAGTTGTGTCTGTGTTTGCCCTTGTCTGAGATATACCTGCTGTGCATTCTGAAACCGGAAGAGATGTGCTCAGCCTTCCTTCTTGGAGTGCTACTGGGCACCAGCTTGGCTGGTAAATGAGGGAGCAGAGCCAAGGCCCTCAGAGCCTGCTGGGATTTCTCTGTCGGATCCCCTGGAGCTTTCTGAGCGATTCTCTAACCTCCTGGCCTTAGCTCTGAGTATGTCAAGATGATGAGTGCTGGCCAGACTCTGCCTGTCCACTTTGGACAGACACACATGTTCCCCTCCCTGCCATTTAGTGCAACAATGATTCCCACCATTCTCCAGTCACCTCCTGTGGTTTCTGTGGCTCCTTCCCCTCCACTGCTCATATCTGTGGCCCCTTGCATGGTGGATGGGGCTGAGGAGAGGATCCTGGCCTGGTGGCAGAACCTGAGACTGGTGTCACCTGAGGTCTTCAGCATTATCTAAGGACCCAAGCTTCATTGGAGGCGCTCCCAGGAACCCTGGCTATGACTTGGTAACATGTGTCCAGAGCTTCCAATTCCCAGCAAATCTCTGTCTGGGCATGGGGAACACTTGTGGGGAAATTATCAATTTAAATAGGAAATGCAAGCAATTTGGATGGAACCCCAGGATGGCAGTTTGAGAGCTCATTCTCTGCCCCGTGGGGGTTTGATTACAACCAACTTGGCTGATAACATGCAGAGAAGGCCAAAGGAACGGTTTCCAAGGAAACTATGATCTTTCTAAGCCCCTTCTGGCTCAGGTGGGAACCAGGGCTGGCTCAGAAATCAGAGGCTATGCTGGGTTCCAGTGGGCTTTCTGTTCCCTGGGACCTCCTCTTTCATTGTACCCATGTGGCCTCCAAACCTGTCCTGCATTTCCACTTCTGTCCACACCTTAGTTTTCATCTTCATCTGTTTCTTCAGTCTCTCTATTTACCTCAGTCTATGTTTACACAGACTTAAACTCTTGGGAAAGTTGATGAACAGTTAAAAAAAAAAAAAAAAAGATTTTTTAAACTAATAACCACTATTCATTAGTAAGCACTATGTCCCAGAAAAGTCACAAGATTTAATTCTATCATTTGTATTTTCTCAGCAAGCCTGTGTAGAGAAGACATTGTGTGTTTATGAAATCCTTTTTCTTTAGGAACTACATTTCCCATCATGCTTGACTATCTTGAGTCATGTGATAGTTCTGGCCAATGGAATGTGGGCAGGAGTAACAGCTGCTCTCTGCATATCTGGCCCCATAGGTTACCATATGCAATCTCCTGCTTATACATTTGCTCTCTCCTTCACTTTCTGGGGTGTTGAGTCAGAAGACCTCATGGAGGACTCTGAGCTGTTGGACTGAATTTCCCTACAATCCTAGTTAACAGTTCCTTGGTCTCTGCTCACTTTCACTGGACTCTGGTCTGATGTTTGTTCAATCACTGACCCTTGGCAGGGTTGTTTACTAAGTAACTGTCCAGCCTGATGATAAACATTGAAAGACAAGTATTCATATTATTATTTTTCCAGGAAGGAAATAGACTCAGGCATACCAAGTAACTTACTAAGGTCATGCAGCAAACAGGTAGAAAACCTGAATTTGGGCTCAGGTTCTGTGTTTTCTACCTTACCAGGCTATTAGAATGACTACTCTTATATAGACGTTGTATTGGCACTTATCTTCTCTTTAGGAGTCACAGAAGAAACCCTCAGAGCAAGACTAGAGGATAAGGAAGGAGGGAGTGGCAGAGGACAAACGTGAGGGGATGAAGCAGTGAGGAAGGGGCGGTCAGCAGCACCTAATGAGACTCAGCCAGGTAGAGGAGGAAGCGGCCATTATGTTTAATGACCTCAGTGACAGCTCTAGCTGAGTGATGGGGCAGATGCCAGACTGCAGGAGCTTTGGAAACAAATCAGTGGTTGTGTGGGTGACAGGGAGGAGAGAGGAAAAAAGGAGATGGCTTTATGTGAGGCCAAGAGAATGCATTTGAAGGAAGAAGTCAGTGGCTAGAGGAAAATGAAAAATTAAAAGGGAGCCATGACCTACATAATGCCCAGCTCTGCATTATGTTCTCCCCTTCTGCTTGACTCTAGCGTGTACTTAGACAGCTAGGTTGCGGGCCTGGCCAGGACTCAGGTAGGGAAGACAGTGCCCTCCCTGGGTCATGTGGCATTGGCTGAGCTGCAAGGCATCTCCTGAGTGTACAGGGGTGGGGTGGTGGCAGCTGACGTGTTGAGAGTGGAGAGTCTAAAATTCTTCACGGCCTTCTAAGATTATCCACCTGACTGGTGTCAGGAGCTAGTACACATGGCCTAACCCTGAGACAGAGAGGGATGGTTGCCCGTATAATACCTACCACAACTTCCAGGGGCTGAGCCTAGACTCCACATGCCTCCAAATATCTAACTTTTGCTTAACTCTCTTTCCTTTCGGTCAGTGCCCCTGAGTTTTAAGGCAAAGCACGACCAGTTAGCCCCATGCAATCGTGTCCTCAGTTCTTGCCAAAAGGAAGCATGTAACTAACTTCTTGATCACACTCACATGGGAGCTATTTGCCCTGAATGCCATTTCCTCCTTTCTGTGGGCTGGATCTTGGACATGCTGGGAATGAGCCACTGTGGCTTTATGGACAAAGATAGGATCCCAAAGCATTTCCAGACCCCCGGTAAAAAGAGTTTTGAGGCTGTGTGGAAAAAACTGGATACTTCCCTGGACACATACACACACACACACACACACATACATACACACGCACTCTCTCTCTCTCTCTCTCTCTCTCGTTCTTTCTCTCTCTCCCTCTCTCTGTCTCTCTCTCTGCCTCTCTGTCTCTGTCTCTGTCTCTCTCTCTGAACTGAGATAGGTGAGAGAAAGGAAATTCTATTGCATTAGACCATTATACTTAAGGTATGGTTCCAGCATTTTGGTATTCACCTATTCACCTTAATTAATATTCCACTCTGATCTCTACACTTGGCTCTTTCCATGGTGTCTTATGGGGAAATTTTATTTGGTTCTTGTCCAACGTGGTTTGCAAACAGAATCATAGAAAGAATTAAATTCATGAACTGAGGTACCACTGTACAACGTCAACCACTCAGCAGCTGCCCCTCCCCCACACCTCCTCTGGTTTCTTTCCAACTTCTTTATTTCCGTGAGCATGAAGTTTCAGTATCTGCCCCTCACCCAGATTTCCTCCTTCACTTCTTATCCCCTTTCTTCTGTAGAGTGATGTTGCCCTGCCAAAGTTGAAGCTTCTCAGGCATGTGTCCCTCGGCCTGCTTTTCATCTTGCCCACATTCTGTGTGCTTTCTTAGGCCATTATAATTGAATCTACTTCTTTAGTTTGAATTGTATCCAGAGACACCAGCTCTGCATCTCTGGCTTGGTCTCTTTCCTGAAATGCAAGATTTAAGAGCTATGTATCTGTTGGGTACTGCTAAAAATGTGTTCGCAAATCACCCTGAAATGCTGCAGAGTACAGAATGGGGGCCTCCAGGTACTGAGTCATCTTAGTTCAACATATCTCTGTTAGTTTGTAGGAAAAACTCCCAAGTTAAAGTAGATTAAACAATAAAGATTTGGGGCTGCAGATGCAGTTTAGTGGCAGAAATAGCCTAACATTCATAGCCCTTATGTTGGGTCCCAAGCACTGAAAAGGAGTGATCATGAGGACATTTATTGGCTCACTTTAAAGAGC
The DNA here is from genome assembly GCA_004027025.1 of Myocastor coypus. Taxonomy (NCBI): domain Eukaryota; kingdom Metazoa; phylum Chordata; class Mammalia; order Rodentia; family Myocastoridae; genus Myocastor; species Myocastor coypus. The sequence goes on along the minus strand of PVJA010016197.1, from coordinate 25,981 downwards.
AAGTTGACCTTCTTTGTGGTTTGATCCAGTGGCTCAGGAAATGTAATGTTTTCTCTGTGTCTTCTTTGTACTCTTCTCCCAGAGTTGCCTTATCCCAAGCCTCTTGAGTTGGAGGTTTGCTGTCAGTAGGAATTTGGGTATTTGTTTCCTTGTCAGAGATAGGTGCTTTTCTTTGGTCTTAATGGACCAATTTATGGCCCTAGAGCAATGGAATCACAAGGGAAATGATGTGGTCTAGACTTCTGCTCCAAATCAGTCCTTGGCAAAGGGATGACTGTGGGATGGGTTACCATTGTTGGTGTATATGGGTTAGGATCTGTCCAAAATCTGAATGAAGTCCTCAGATTACATTTTTATGGTAGATGCAAGATGAGTTGAATGGATATTCAAAGTCAGTAGTTGGGTTCAGTGTTGGCCGTATAGGGAAATTTTATTTGGTTCATGTCCAACTTGGTTTGCAAACAGAATCGTAGAAAGAATTAAATTCATGAACTGAGGTACCATCATACAATGCCAACACCAATATTCAAATCTAAGCTCATCTTGTCTACTCATTTTCCTCAACCTAGACTTCCTTCTGCATTTTCCAATTCAGCTAATGGTCTCACCATTCTCTTTGACTGTTTCTGTTGTCCCCACTCAGTGCTGATTCAATCACTAAGACTCAGTAATTTTATCATTTGTGGCCCCCTCTTATATCTGCTATCACCACTCTAATGGCTTTTAAATTGGTTTCCTTTTACCAGTTCCAAGAGCCTCCAAACCATCTTCCCTGCTGCTTCTAGAATGAGCTTCCTAAAATGCAGATCTGATTCTTTTATTTTTTTCTTTCTGTCACTCCCTCTGCTTAAATCCCTCATTGGGTTCAGATCATTTATAGGACAAAAATCCATCCTCTCCCCAGGTGGTCAGGGGCTAAGAAGGACTTAAGATGTTTTATCCTGACTACAAAGGGACTGAAGCTAATATTGACACACTAGTATCTAAACAGAATGCTCTGGGGTGTGTATGCGAGGGCCTGACAGAAAGTAGGAGATGGAAGCTGGGGCCCTGTAGTGCAGGGAAGCCTCAATGTGACGAAAGCTGGAGTTCAGTCACATGGCGAGTTGGGTACTTGAGAGCTTCAGTTTAGAAATCAGGCAGCCTGGGCTGAGTTTGAGCCCTGACATTATCCTGGCCACCCCTAGGTTGGGTTGAACTCCCTCCCTTCAGTATCTTCCTGTATGAGGGGATTAATGTTACCTACAGAGATTTCTTTGAGAGTTCAGTGAAATGATGCTCAGAAAGCACTCAGCACATGGTAAACATGCAATAAATGTTGGCTGCCATTATTACTTGAAGTCCAATGTAAGCTACTAATATTTAAAGCAGAGATGTTGAATCAGTACAACCTCATAAGAGGTTGAATTAAGTATCATTTCCTCTCAAATACAGACACACATTTTCTTAGCCAATTTTCTTCAATGTGTTAAAATTTGGGATAGGATATTTTTAAGTGTGAATATCTTCCATTAGTTTTCTTTTTTTTTTTTGTCTTTTTGAGACAGGGTCTCACTATGCAGTTCAGGCTGGCCTTGAGCTCACTTTTTATAGACTAGGCTGGTCTGGAACTTGCACTGATCCTCCTGCATCAGCCTCCCAAGTGCCTCCATTAGTTTCTAAGTGGTAAACTCTCTGAACGGTTCTGGGGAAGGCCAGCTGGGTGTCAGGGAAGCCAACTGCAAGAATCACATCTCCAGGCCCACAGTGCACTGTCTGGCAGCTGCTGGCTACAGGTGGCTGCTGAGCGCAAAGAACTTGGCCGGGCCCGAACGAGATGTGCCCTACGGACATCTAGGCTTAAGTCATCTTACAAATAACAGCAAAGAATGTAAACTCTCCTAAATAAGAGTTTAAAACATTAATTAATATGTTAGTCAGCTTTCCTCTGGCTGAAGCAAATATCTGATACCTGCAAATTTTTTGTTGTTTTTATTTTTTATTACTACACATTTACATTGTATAGTGGTTCCGTCCCTCACGTGGAGTTAGCATGCGATGGTGCATACACACCTCAGTTCCCTTTTCACCCCTTTGCCCCTCTTCTTCCCTCTATCTCTTGATCCCTTCCCTCGCTTGAGGAAGGCCTGTCTCCCTCTTTCCTATTACCTTTTGGTCTTCCCTTATATTTTGTGTTTCTCATATAAGAGAAACCATGGGGTATTTAAGCTTGTGGATTGTAGTTATTTCATTTAACTCTGGTCCCAAGGGGCACCCATTTGCCTGTAAGCAGCTCGAGTCTTTCCTTCATTATGGCAAAGTAGCACTTCGTTGTATAGAAATGCCATATTTTATTTATCCACTCAATGGCTGATGAAGATGCAGGCTGCTTTCAGCTAGGCTGTGCTGTGCTGCTATGAACATGGATATGCACAGATCACTTTAAAATGACACTTTTGACTCTTTTTAGAAAGATGCCTGCAAGGAGAATATCTGGGTCAAATGGAATTTCTAATTTTAGATTTTGAGGAGTCTCCATACTGATTTCCATTATGGTTGTACTAGTCCATATTCCTACCACCAAGGTGGAAGGGTTCCTTTTACCCTTCAGGCTTGCCAGAATTTGTTATTATTTGATTCCTAGATGTTAACTATTCTTTCTGAAATAAGGTTTAATCACAGTGTTATTTAATTAATTAATTAATTAATTTTGCTTTTCTCCAGCAGTTGTCTTATTGGCGATTTGTACTTCTTCTGAGAAGAATCTATTCATGGCAGCTGTCTCAAAAAGACAAAAAAAAAAAAAAAAAAAAAAAAAATCCATTCATCTGAGTTGCCCATTTTTTGGATTGGGTGTTTTTTTGTGGGGGCTCTAACTTTTTGAGTTCTTTATGTAATCCAGATACTGATACTCTGTTTGAGGAATCAGAAACAAAAAGTCTTCCCATTCCATAAGTTGTCTCTTTATTCTATTAGTTGTTTCCTTTGCTATGCAGAAGTTAAAAAGTTGATAGAATTTCATCTGATGGTTTTGGTGTTATTTCTAGTGTCACTGGGGTTCTGTTCAGAAAGTCCTGGCCTATGCCTATGTCTTCAAGAGTTTCACCCATTTTATCTTGCAGAAGATTTAGTGTTTCTAACATTTGTACTTTGATCTATTTTGATTTTAGTTTAGTATGTGGTGAGAGATAGGGATCTGTACAAGGATAGCTAGTTTTCCTGGTACCATTTAGTAAAGAGGCTTTGTCCTAGGGTTTGTTTTTGATCCCTTCGACACCTGTGACTTAAAGAAAGAGGAGTTTAATTTGGCTCACGTTTCCGGGGATCTAGTCCATGGCCTACGGGCTCTGAGGGGGAAGCATCATGAGGGAGGGGCCTGGTGGAGTGAAGCTGCTTACTTACAGAGGGTGGGAAGCAGAGCTGAGGGGGAGAGTGCCAGTGTGTGATAGGCTGCCCAGAGCTAGGCCCCCATTCACCTTGGGGCCCCGGCTGCCAGCAGCACATTCAGCTGTGAGCATTGCTGATTAATCCACTGAGGAGTATGGAGCCCTGTGACTCAGTGGCCTGTTCCTGAGTCTCTTAATCTAGTCAACTTGGGAGGTAAGCTTCACTACCACAATTAAAAAAAAAAGAAAAAAAAAAAAAGATAAGGTCTAGGCTAGTCTATAGCTTGTGGGCTCAGGTGAGCTGGGAACCCTAGTCTCCTCCAGAATAATTGGGGGTACAGGTATGTGATACTGTTAGGGTTTGTGTCTAGTTGTCCCCCCAAAGCTTCATGCAGTCATGGGGTGGAGACTTCTGGAGTTTGTGATTAATTCATAACCTACCGGAATTATGGGTGTGAATGCTGAAGGGATTATGGGTGTGAGTGCGACACCCAGCCTGGGGCAGGTAGCCTGGATGCAACATAAGGGAGACAGTCTTGCTCTCTGAAGCTATTGTTGCTGCTGTCCCTCCACTTTGCTTTCTGCTCTTTGCCACTGCCATGAAAGGTTTCTGTCTGCCATGGGCTGCTCTGCCTTGGGCCGGCTGAGTAGGGTCTGAAACCTCCAATAACTGTGAGCTAAATAAACCTTTCCTTTCTTCATTTTCAGTGTCAGATATTTGTTTTAGCAACAAGAGAAGAATAACTGAGACAGGTACTATGTCTGGCTTATTAGTTTTACGTTGACTCTGTTGAAATAATATTTGAAGCACATTGGTTAAATAAATATATTATTTATACTAATTTAACTTGTTTCTTTTTTGCCTTTTTGATGCTACTAGAAAATTAACTGTTGTCTATGTGACTTATATAACATTTCTGCTGAGCAGACTCCCTCGGCTTGGCTCCCTTTTGCCCACTGCCACCCGCTGCCTCTCTGTTCTTCTTTCCTCTCCTCGGTGCCTCTTCCTGACTTCCCAGCATCTGTGTCGCGCTCCATACATCGCGTTAGTAGCCTTGGGTCAGAGTGCTGCGATTCTGCTCTTGGGGTCTGCAAAGTTTCAGTTAGAGCTTCCTTGATCTATTCTGTCTCCCTCCTGGGGGTGATGCTGACTCAGGAGCACAGTCTGATGTCCCTGGAAACTTCCTCACAGCCATTCCTCGGGTGTGGGACTCTGCAGGTCCTTCCACTGAGCGGAGTGGCTGGATACAGGGCAGGTGCACGTAGGGTACGTCTGAGGAATGCTTCCCTAAACACTTGTTCTTCAATTCCTATGTCTGGGTTGTTATCTGTCACATTGTGTAACAGTGACAACATAGTCTTTGGGAGTAGTAAGGCTGTGTAGTCCCAGAGGCACTTCACTAACCATGTGATGCTGTGCTTGTTTTTTGGTCTTGTTGTGTCTCTGTTTTCTCTTCATGAAATAGGGACAATCCCAACCTCTGGAAATCACTGTCTTACGTGAGATCATGCGTGTGAAATGCCCTGGTGCCGAGTGGATCTTACCCTGCTTCTTTGCTCTCCATCCCATCTCTGTATCTGTGGAGAGTAGGTGTTGGTAAAGGAGAAGGACAAAGCAAGAAGACAAAAAAGGACTCAGGAAAGAAAGGCCAAGGGCATCAAAGGAAAACTTCCTGACTGCCCATTTTCGCCCTGGGCTAGGCCTGAGGGAGGAGACAGGGCCCAGGCTGCTCTGAGCTCTGGGTTAATGAAGCACTGGTGCCCACTCCGAGGCTGTCACCATTGATTTTTTGTTCCAGGCAGCTTGCAAGCTGCCCCAGGAATCAGTGTCGGAAGGTGAAAACAAATTTCTAAAATTAGCTTGGAATATACTGCAAGAAAAGCTTTCTGCACAAGAAATAGTAATGAAGCAAACACCTGAGGAAGGTGTCGTAGGGAGGGTTGCAGGGGCAAAGCCCACTCCAGCGCTCACTGGCTCAGTGTGGGGGAGCCAGCCCCAGGTGGAATAACCTGCCCTCAGGGAATACACTCGGCCACCTCCCAGACCCGGAGAGCCCTTGTGAGCACCTGTATAGACATTAAGCTAGCAAGAAGGGGTGGCTGGGCTAAGCCACCACTCTGGAGTGGTGGGGATGGAGGACCACGTGTGTGTCCCTGCTGGTGGTGTTAAAGAGCTGTTCATCCTGCCAAGAGGGCTCATATTTATGGGCAGTTGGGGCTGAGAAACTACTTAGATGTTTGGCCCATCTGCTGTGTTGGTCAGAGTTAAATGTGACTATTCACATCGGATTTTAGTTTCTCTCTCTCTCTCTCTCTCTCTCTCTCTTAGAATTTTATTTCTTTTCTTGTTTCAGAACTTTTGTTTGTTTGTTTGTTTATTTATTTATTTTTATGGCTGGCTCAGCCTGCCCTGAGGGCAGGGCTGGCACAGCATGTGGTACCGGGGATGGAACCACGGTCCCTGCAGCCGCCTAAGCTTTCCTAAACAGGCGCTTTAGACCACTGGGCCATCCTGCCGAGACCCTCTCTCTCTTTTTTTTTAAAGACACATTTATTTAGCGTCACGATAAGACTATTACATTTAGCAATCAACAGCATGGGAACAAAAAAGGTGTACCTTAAAACCTTTTGTTGGAATGTTTTACACTTTCCACCGAACAGAAACTAAAGTAACCTGTTATACAGTTAGTCACAAATGCAGTCCTCAAGTCTTCTGCCCATATGCATGAGTATTGTCTAAAACATGTCTTCTTTGTAGCAGCTAGGCCCTGCTGCCACTGTGCTTGGCTGAGTTCACACAACTGTTGTAACCTGTAGCTTCCCTGTCACTTCTCTGGCTCTCCTCTCCTGCTAAGCTTTATTTCCTGGAAGTGTTTAAAACCTTCTGCCACTGCCATAGCTACTGCTGCTGCTGGAGTCACCATAGCCACCCTGATTTCGTGGTTTGATAAAATATTGACCTCCACCACCATAGGGCCCAGAGCTTCTGCCTCCAAAGTTTCCTCCCTTCATGGGCCCAAAATTTGAAGACTGACTGTTGCAATTGCCAAATTCGTTATAGCTTCCACCACCTCCATAATTGCTGCCATCGTTACCAAACCCATTGTAGCCATCTCCACTGCCACCATATCTGCCCCCACCACGGCTGCCACCAAAGCCACCTCGACCACTGAAGTTCCCTCCACGACTGAAACTGTCATTGCCACCAAAACACCTCCATGACCACCACCAAAATTTCCAGAACCACTTCGACCTCTTTGGCTAGATAAAGCACTGGCCATCTCTGCTTCGACAGGGCTTTCCTCACTTCACAGCTGTGGCCATTCACAGTGTGGTATTTTTGAATGACAATCTTGTCCACAGAATCATGGTCATCAAAGATTACAAAAGCAAAGCCCCTCTTCTTTCCACTGCCTCAGTTGGTCACAATTTCAATCACTTTGATTTTTCCATATTGTTCAAAATAACTTTGTAGGTGATGTTCTTCAGTATCTTCTTTAATGCCACCAACAAAGTTCTTCTTCACAGTTAAGTGGGCAACTGGTCTTGAAGAATCTTCTCTTGAGACAGCTCTCTTTGGTTCCACAACTCTTCCATCCACCTTGTGTGGCCTAGCATTCATGGCTGCATCCACTTCCTCCACAGTGGCATAAGTGACAAACCCAAAACCTCTGGAACTCTTGGTGTTTGCGTCTCTCATTGCCACGCAGTCTGTGAGTGTTCCTCATTGCTCAAAATGGCTCCTCAGACTCTCATCAGTTGTTTCAAAGCTCAGGCCTCTGATGAAGAGCTTCCATAGCTGTTTGGGCTCCTTGGGAGACTCTGACTTAGACATGACGGTAGTAGGAATGCAGACTAAAGATGCTTCCTCTGCGGTGTCCACCAGCAGAAAGGTCTCTCTCTCTCTCTCTCTCTCTCTCTCTCTCTCTCTCTCTTTCTTTTTCAGAACTGGGGATTGAACTCGTGCCCTTGTGCTCACCAGGGAAGCTGTTATTCTACTGAGCTATCTCCCCAGTCGTTCTGTTTAGTTTTCATAATGACATATCCGAGGCCAACTAATCTATCTGAAGTGAGCACGCTCACAAAAGCCTGAGTGCCTATACAGGTTATCTTACAGTTGTACCATATTCCCACCCATTGGTAAGATGATAAGCTCCAAGAAGAGAGGAAATGAGTGATGAATTTCAGGAGGATCCTTTTGAGGCAGGAGCCAGCCTCTGGGGACACATAGCCCAGTCTGTGGAGCTGCAGCCCATGAGCTTCCAGAAGGAAGTGTGGAGGTGGGGGTGGGGGGGAGCCATTTATCCTGGGTTCGGTGACTCTGCGGGAAAGTCTGCAGAGCCTGGGCTGGGTTGCAGCAGGGATGATATGACAGAACAAGCCTGTGGATTGCCCATCCTAAACGGTCTGTGCGGTGTTTTAGCACAAGTAAGCATTTGAATTAGAAGGTTCTTGGTCCACTGTCTACTCCCAGTGGTACTGGGACATCATTAAAATTCGATGCAGCTGGAAAAACTTGAGTTTAAGGGCTCAAATCTGCCAGGGTAGGCAGTCACTCACTGGGGGAAGGCATCCAGTGATTTCCTTTAGCAAAGTAGACTCCAAGGAAATAACCAAGTGGAAAACAAGTATTTGTGTATCTGTGTGTATAGCTGCATGCCTCATAAATGTAAAGTAAAGTAAAACAAAACAAAAAAATTGGAAGCAAACAACTGTGTAACTTCTGGAGTTTGGTTGAATGGTACAGTGGTACCAGGAGGTCCTACCTAGGACCTCAAGGAGAAGTGATACTTTTTTTTTTTTTTTAAGAATTTTTATATTACTTTTTTCTTGTTTCAGAACTTTTGTTTATTTATTTATTTTTATGGCCGGCTCAGCCTGCCCTGAGGGCAGGGCTGGTGCAGCATGTGGTGCCGGGGATCGAACCGTGGTCCCTGCAGCTGCCTAAGCTTTCCTAAGCAGGCGCTTTAGAACACTGAGCCATCCTGCCGGGCCCCAAGGTGATACTTTTAAGGAGCGCACAATGCTGCCCACAGGGACTGTAGCCAGGTTAAGTGATGGGACAGACACTGGGAGAAATGAAAATTTCCTTTTTTTTTTTTTTGTCTTTTTGAGACTGGGTCTCTCTATGCAGTTCAGGCTGGCCTTGAGCTCACTTTTGTAGCCCAGGCTGGTCTCGAACTTGCACTGATCTGCCTGGCTTAGCCTCCCAAGTGCTGGGATTACAGGCTTATGCCACCACACTTGGCTGGGAGAAATAAATTGTGATGAAACTGGACACCTTATAGGCCTTGATTATGAAATTTACCAAGATTCTAGGCTAACTTCCAGAAGGGCCCTTCGTGATAGTCTGGTCAAATTTTCACTTCACTCACTAATTCAACAGATGGTTTTTTGAGTACTTACTACGATCTGGGCATATGCCCAGAGAACTGGGGAAATATTGAGGCACCTGATGGTCCTGATCCTATTGGTCTTCCAGGTTTAGGGTACATGGGTGCCTTCTGCATCGCTTCTCGTAGCCAGTGACCACCCAACATCTGCTGGAGACCCCCTCCATGTGGGATGTCACCAGCTGGGAGTGGAACATGCTTCCTTCTTTCTTTCCACACTGGAGTGGGCCCTGCCCTCTGGGTTCACAATGCATGCCCCTTCCTCCCAGTGAGGCCCACATGTTTCAAAGATGGGAATGAGCACAGCGTTTAAAAGTTTGGGCCCCAGTGCTTGGTTGCACCTGAGGGAAACAGTGTGCTAGAGCTGCACCCTCTCTCCCCGGACGGTGGGTGGCCCTGCTTTCCTGTTGTGCTCCCTGGGCCCCTTGGAGTTGCCCGAGCTCTGGCAACCCATTTGATTGACCAGTGGGGCTGGCATCCAAAGAGCTCCCCATCTTCCGGATTGTTCACTTCTTGGACTGCAGTAGAGTCTGTAAGAGGCTGGGCTGGGGTGCAGTAGGGAGGATGTGACTAATATTTTGGCATCATCCTGTGCTAATATTTTTGCATCTCCAATCTCATTTTCTTTAACTTTCTCTATCCTGATGGCTAGCATTTTCTTATCTTCTACAAGAGAGGGTCCTAATTATAGAGCACAAGGGCTGGGATTCTGTCCAGATGACAGTACTGGCCAGTCCTCAGTGGTGGCCTTCCGGTCTCTCACAAGGAGGTTAGGAACTATCGCCTAGAACACCTGGAGGCCAGCTCTGACCCACGTACTCTCAGTGTGGGCCTGTTGACAGTGCTGCACCCTTGATAGCACTTGTAAGGTTTGTGGGGAGCCAGTCTCCTTTTCTGGGGTTCGCTACTGCTGATCACCAACTGCGTGGTATTGGACAAATTCCTTGGGCTCTCTGAACCTTTCTCTCTCTCTGAACATTTTTTTTTTTTTTTTTGTAAAATGAAGAAAGCACTGGCTTTCCTCTATCTCATGAGGAATCATAGACTATGGGAACTACTGAGGGAAATATCTGACTTTAAGCCCTCACATACTTCCAGGACAGTGTAAGCATGGTCAATTGTTGTTACCATCCTTCATGAGGCTATGTAAGGAGCTATCTAGAACCAGAGCCAGACCCTGTCTTTTTTTTTTTGGTGGTACCAGGGATTGAACTCAGGACCTTGCGCTTGCCAGGCAAGTGCTTATGCCACTGAGCTATAGCCCTGGCCCCCAGGCCCTGTCTTGATCGAACGAAGTATGACAGGGTACCTTTAACAAACCTTTTTGACACTAGGATTCTGGATGAATTGTATTTGTTTGTTTATTTATTTTTATGGCCGGCTCAGCCTTCCCTGAGGGCAGGGCTGGTGCAGCAGGTGGTGCCAGGGATTGAACCGCAGTCCCTGCAGCCACCTAAGCTTTCCTAAGCAGACGCTTTAGACCGCTGAACCATCCTGCCGGGCTGGATAAATTGTATTATCTTTCTAAAACCTTAAAGAATTTTGCTCGCTTATTGAGAACTCTTCCATCTTTGGGATACCCCAAAAATGGCCACCCTGTCACCACCAACTGGTAGGTGAACACCTTGGCAGAGACTCTGCGCCTGTCCAGATGAACTGTGCTTATTAGACATTTACATTGTGTCCAGCGTTTGCTCTTCTAAACAATGCAGTGATGAATGTCCTGGATTGCTTTTAGTGTCACAGCTAGGTTGGCTGTGTTGGCTCAAGCTCTAAGTCTCATTAAAACCCGAGGCTATGAAGTCTCATTGCTGTCCCGCCCACTTCAGTCCCCTCCTTGAGTATCTATTGTTCTAATGCCAAGTTTGGGACCTGACATTTATCTCTGTTTCATTTTAGATTATTAGATTCAGCCCATCAGTCCAGCCTGTCTAGAACCATCTGGATCTTGTTGATGTTTCTACAGCATGCCGTCGGTCTTTTCTTTTTTAATTTTTAAATCAACTACAAATTTGGTAAACAGGCCCTTTATGTTTCTGACTAAGTCATTAATAAAAAATTCTGCAGAGGTCGAAGTTGAGAGCAGAATTCTATGGCAAGCCACCAGAGACTTTCTTCCAGGTTTGATCAACATGCTGTGGGTTTGGCAAATAACAAATTCTTCTAATTGAACCAGCATTCCGCTCCTATCTTCTTATAAGTTTATAATAAAGTTCATAAAACAAAGTCAGACCAGATGGTTTCGGCATCCTGGTGCAGCCAAGGGGAACCATCCTCACAAGCAGAGGCGCAGGTCCTGGGTGGAGTTCCGGGCTCCCGGTGTTTCTGGGGCGTGCAGCCACCTGCGCTGCTCACCAGTGTTTCTGTGACCCAGGCTGAGGGCTCCTGGAGGTCACTGCCCACCCATCCATCAGGGAGAGCCCAGGGGGAACGGCTGACAGTGCCAGCTGAGCCTGAGCAGGAGCGATGTCTGAGCTGGCAGAGCTCGGCTGGGAGATGCAGGACCTCTTTGTTCTGCCTCTGCGCCTGAAGCATCAACCCACGTGTGGCTCAGGGTGATGGACACCACAGCAACGGGAAACAGCCTCCCCCGTGGGGAGCAGCTTGGCGCGGAATGGCCCTGTCAGGAAGTACCGCCTTCACTTTGGGTGCTCAGCTGTGTGGCCCTGCAAGATCAGGGCAAGTCTCTCTCCTTCCCTTAGTTTCTGCATTCTCATCTGTTAAATGGGGATGAATCTCACCGTTGAGGGGTCTGGATGTGAATTTTGCATTTATGTATTTGGTACAGGGTCTCACTATACAGGACTTGTAGTGATCCTCCTGTTTTCAGCCTCCCCAGCACTGGGATCACTGGCGTGTACCGCCGCAGTTGGACTCACTCACTGGCTTAGTGTGCCTAGGGGGCAGGGCTGAAGCTTAGTCTGCTGAGCTTTCTCACTGGCCCTGGATGTAATTCAACAGTCTCATATAGAGATAGCATTTATAGTATGGTTAGGAGAAGCTGCCAGTAATGTGTTTTGTTTGGTCTCACCTCATATAAAGAAAATTTAAGTCAATTTTTAAAAATTAAGGGATTCCATTTAACACTCTAAATCCTGATTTCTCCTGAAGAGTTGCAAGATTTGGGGACATTAGTCTTGCGCTCAGCCTCTTGCACATGGTACAGCAAGGCAGGACACCCAAGGGTTTCCTGTGGAAAGGCATTGTTTGTATTTTCCATGGTCTCCATCAGTCACATGGCACATGCTGGGCATCTGGGCCTAGCCAGCTTGGCCTGCTCATCTCACCAGCCTGAAGCCCAGTGGCATTTGCGTTTATCATTCTGGGGTATGGTTAAGAAGTGCTGGCTCAGGGCCCTGGGTTGCTCAACCCTCACCTGACCCTCAGCCTTTCATTTCCATCCTTCTTCCATAAAACTGGCATAATCCTGAGTGGTTATAAAACCTGTATCTGTTGTGGTCCTTGGTTGGTGTCTTTTGGAGTTATGCTGCCTGCCGGCTACCCGTGGTTGCCTCGGTGGCGAGACCAAGCTCGGACCCTTGCAGGAACTATGGGATTCTGAATGCAAAGAGGGAGCAAGGGCGAGCGTCTCACAGCCTTGGCATAAGAGGTGCGGGAAACAGCCAAAGAGATGAGGATGAGAGCACGTGATGCTGTAGGTAAAGAAATGAGGGGGGAGAGAGAGAGAGAGAGACAGAGAGAGAGACATAGAGAGAGACAGAGAGAAAGAGACAGAGAGACAGAGAGAGAGACAGAGAGAGAGACAGAGAGAGAGGAAAAAAGAAAAAAAGGCAGGTACAGGAGACAATGTCTCCTTCTCCTCAGTTTCCCACCCACTTTTTCCTCAGAGCTTTTAAGAGCTCTACTATGTGGATGGATTTTCTGGGAAACAAGAACCTGTGGAGCTGGGGCTGGGGAGATAGCTCCACAGCACAAGTGCCTGCCTGGCAAGTGCAAGGTCATGAGTTCAAACCCCGGTCACACACACACACACACACACACACACACACACACACACACACAGAGAGAGAGAGAGAGAGAGAGAGAGAGAGAGAGAGAGAGAGACAGAAAGCTCAGGCCTATGGTACACATTTGTAACAATCTTGGCTGTACACATTCAGCAGATTTCAAAGGTGTCTCCCATCTGTTTCTACCCACTGCTCCACGGCTCCCTTATCTGGGGAGGGGGGCACTAATGACCTTACTGGGACCAGCTGTTGGAGATACAAACCTCTGATGTCTGACCACTGTGTAGGCCTTGCCCACTTTGGTGGGGCCAGCAACTGAATGCTGCTTGATTTATTTGCCTTTCTCTTTAGTGGGTAAAGACTACCAGATCTGAACTCCTTCTCTCAACATTCCTCTGCAAATGTACTCAGTGCTGTCTTCTTTTCTGCGTCAGAGTCCCGTGGTTCAGATTAGTGTTCATGAGAGCTCCTATTATGTGCTGGTGCACAGTAGGTGAGCTTATGCTCAGAAGCTGAGGATCCTCGCTTCCTCCCAAGTCTACCTTCCCCACCTCTCCTTCCAGAGAAACTGATCATCCTGTGCTGTGGATCAGGGCTTGGTTATCCAAAGCCTCTTAGCCAAATCCAGTCTGCCACTTGTTTTTGTAAATTAAGTTTTATTGGGACATGGCCACTCTTATTTACATATTGTCTGTGGTGGCTTTTGTACTATAGTTGGGTGGACAGTGTGGCCTACGAGGCTGGAAAGTTCACTCTTTGGCCCTTTGCAGAGCAAGTTTGTGCATCCTGGCTGTAGGTCCTGCCTCCCTCACCTTCAGGAAGTCATGCAGTGAAATAGCCTCCATTTCCACAGTTCCCTTCTCCTTGGCCCAGGCCCTGTGTCCCTGTATTCTATAAGCGTTCCCACTTTCTTCATTGCCAGGCATCTTGAAGGAGTGTCATATCTGTACTTACTGTCTCCACTGCCACCCTCAGAAGCCCCAAACTGAAAAGGGTGTCTGTCTTCCCAAGATGGCCACCATGATGGGCCTGGGAGTGGTGGGAGGGACTTGCCAGGCCTCAGAGACAGCTACATTCTGGGACTGCATCCCTGCAGCCCCTCCTCCCCAGAACACTTGTTTCCCATTGGCTACATTGACTGATGATGTAAATTAGGTCTGGAGGTGACTGCCATTTGCTGGAAGAATAACCTTGAATTCACCTTGTGCCATTGACCCTTTTGGTGCTCTCGTCTCCTCAGGGGTATGCGCCACCTTGCCGCGGGATCCTTGTGACTATGTGAACCTGCCTGGCTTCTGGTTTCTGTGACCCTCTCATCTTTAATTCCCCTTTTGCTGTGTTGTGGGATACCCCCTCCTCCGGGAACTGCTACAAGACAAGAGAGACTGAGTGGTGCTGGGTAGAGTGACTCAGGAGTTGAGAGCTAGAGGGCTCCTGCTGTGTGCCTTTCCTGGAAGCGTGGTCCCTGTGTGCCGTGGGGGCTGAGGATGGGTGGGCTCAGCCGCCGTTGGACTGCAGAAGGTGGCCTCTATGAGCACCCAGGCACTTGAGAGGCACAGGTGCGGGGCCTGCTGGAGAAGGCCAGGCCGGTTGCTATGGAGAGAGAAATGTTATGCGGTTAACTTGTTTGACTGGCGGCCTTGAGAAATACCTGTGTCCCTGTGGGGCCTCAGAGCCATCCATCATTCAGAAAGGCTCCTTTCACGAGGAGGGTTATCTATTTGGCTAATAAAACCGCAATCACAATCCCTTACACACAGACAGCCTTTCCCGTGTACACATTTTATGGAGCCCTCTTCAGTTTATAAGGCGCCCGAGGCTTCACTCTATTCAATGCGGCCTCTGTCTTGGTAAAAGGCATTTGGGCGCAAGCTGTGCGCCCGGCCTGGAGGGGCGGGAGATACGTCACTCCTGCCCTTGCTGTGGGAGCTTAGGAGCCTGGGCAAGGATGAACACGGCCTTGACTTCCCCAGAGGAGGGGTGATGCAGCAGGGTTCTGAGCTGGAAGGAGAGGCTGGTGGCTGTGGCTTTGGGGTGGGAGGAGGGTTACTCCTGTCTGAGACGGAAAAGGAGGAAGCAAAGGAGGGTGGAGCTACAGGGGTGAAAAGTAACAATTATGTTTCTGCTTCCACGCAGGCAGCGGGCCAGGTTTCTGGCATACGCTGACTCACTGATCATGACAGCAGAATCTTTTGGTGGCGAGTGACAGAACCACAATGTAATTGGCTGAGACAAAAAGATGTTTATTGTCTGAGATGCCCGCATATAGGCAGGGCTGTGTTGGCAGGCCCTTAGGACTTGCCTTTTCATGCCACGTAGGAGAAGGCCAACAGTTGCTCCCAGTCTCCCTGCCCCGGCATACCTAGTAGAAGGCTGCTCTTTTCCAGGTGGCGTGTATTGGTCGGCTCTCCCACTTCAAGAACAAAATACTGCATCTTGACGCAGGAGAAGTTTCATGTGGCTTGCGGTTTCAGCTTACGGCTGGCTGGTTCCAAGGCAGGAGCCTGGTGGGTGGCTGTGGGGAGTGCAGCTGCTGACTTTATGGTGGTGAGGAACCAGCAGGGCCACAGGGCCAGAGAGGAAGGGGCCAGGGATAGGATATAGACCTTATGGTTCCATGACCCACCCAGATACAACCAGACTTAATTAATGCTTCATTAATCTCCTAGGCAATGCTCAAGTCAATCAAGTTGACAAGTAAGATAAGCAATCGCACTGCACTTTGGGGTATCTCAGTGGAGGACCACTGATGGTTTATTTTATTTTTATTTATTTATTTATTTTTTGTCTTTTTGAGACAGGGTCTCGCTATGCAGTTGAGGCTGGCCTTGAGCTCACTTTTGTAGCCCAGGCTGGTCTCGAACTCACACCAATCCTCCTGCCTCAGCCTCCCAAGTGCTGGGATTACAGGCGCGAGCCACCACGCCCGGCTCCACTGATGGTTTAGAGCAAGCTGGACGTGACTTACATCAGTGCCCAGGGCCTGAAGGTGGGTGTTGGGCAAGTGGGGGGGGCTGTGGAAAGGACATGATATAAGGTGGTTGGTGGCGTCCAGTGCCCAGGTCAGAAGCAGGGTATGAGGCTATAATTATTTCTAGGCTCAATATTATTTTTGTGTTCAGCGAGGTTGGTTATTTACCTTTCCAATTCATTGAGACTTAGGTTTTATACATTTCTAGGGGACATGCTGGATGGAAGTGGCTCCAGACCCCTGTTTTCATGGTTTCCTTGTAGTCATACAATGAAATCAGATCATTCCACTACATCCCAAGCATGGTCGTACCATGTGGCAGGTTACAATGATCGAGACCCGGTTGCCGGGCTCTTAGAGTGTTCTATTTTGGGAAAGAGAAAGAAAAGAGAAAATAAAAGAGGAATAACATAAGGAGATCAAAAAGCTCAGAGGCAAGTACTGTGTTTTGGTGGAAGTAAGGGGGAAGAATCTTACTGGAATCAGTTTAAGCAAGAACTGTACTGATGTGCGTGCGTGTGCGTGTGCGTGTGCGCGTGCGCATGCGCCTGTGTGGCGTCAAGCCAAGACATGGCAGGGGGAATAGTAGGCGTAAGGGCCACGAGGTAGGGCTGAGCTTGGTGTTAGGGACTTAGCCACAAGGTAACAGGGCAGGAGCAGTGTGAGGCTGGGAGGGAGGACGTGTCAGGTGGAGTCCGAGTAGACAGTTTCAGGTCTTGGAGAGCCTCTTCTTACAGCGGTGGTTTGATGCTGTTCTACATGATAAGGTCAGTATCTTGAATTGATGACCTTCTCAAAGGGAAAGAAATCGAGCCATAATGAGGTAAAGCTGACTTCGCCAAGAAGGAAGGTCTTTCGTGGCGAAGTCATCTTCATGGAGCCAACCTTGTTTCCTTTTTGCCACATCGCATGTTTTTCTTTTGTTAGCTTTGAAAAAATGAAGGGATGAGAAGACACTGGGCAGTAGCTAGTGACTCCTTGTTATCAGAGCAGTGACCGATGGCCTTCTGAGAGGGAGGGCGTCGAGGGGGCTGGGCCGCTGTGGAGCAGGAGCGCAGGGGCCAAGCCTGAGCAGCCAGGAGGTTCGTGGGGTGGAAGAGAGACCACAGAAGTGGGAGGATGCATTTGTGGTGGAGTGCATGGGCAGGATGATTTGACTTCCTCCAGCAGAGCTTGGCAATTGGCTGGCCTGGGGTGGGAGTGGAGAGAAATGGGCAGATCCACGAGAGAAGGGTGGGCTGGGCCCGCAGGTTCTGGGGTAGCACAGGTGCTGCAGAGGTGTGGTGGAAACGACTTACATGTATTCAACTATGTGTTCAGTTTTGCTTTGGGCCGCCTCAATATAGTGCTCCCTTTTCTTTTTTCTGCAAGGTGACCATTTCCATGTCCATTTCATTGCGTCTGAGTTTGATCCACTGATGGGATCTTACAGAAATAGCATGCAATGGGTTGAGCTGATTCCTTCTAAAATCCACATGTAGAAGTCATAAACACCCACGACTCAGAATGGGAGTAGGGTCTCTGAAGAGATAAGTAAGCTGAAATGGAGTCTTTGCACTGAAGCTTGATCCGATTTGTTTGCTGTACTGGAAAGAAGGAATTCAGACCCACAGAAAGACAGCCTAGCAGAGGGATGAGCACAAGGAGAGGTGCCAGCTCGGGGGAAGGAGGGAGGCCTCAGAGGAGACCGCCAGCGCTGGCACCTCGAACTGGGACTTCTTGCTACCAGAATTGTGGGAAAATGTATTTCTCTTACCGAAGTCATCCAGTCTGCAGCATTTGGGTTGGCAGCCTCAGTGGTCTAACACAATCATGATCCAGATGTTTACTTTTTGGTCAGACCACAACTAATACTTGAGCCTGACTCAGGGCCTGTGGCACTACCCGACCTGGTCTTTTATCCACATTGTCCCTGCTCCAGCCATGCCCCCCTTTATGTTTCCTTCTTCCTGGAACATCCTCTATCCCCATTTATTTATTTATTTTTATGGCTGGCTCACCCTACCCTGAGGGTGGGGCTCGTGCAGCATGTGGTGCTGGGGATCAAACTGCGGTCCCTGCAGCCTCTTAAGCTTTCCTAAGCAGGTGTGTTAGGCTGCTGAGCCATCTTGCTGGCCTGCCATCCCCTTTCTTGATCTAGATGAGTCCTCATTCTTTTTTTTTTTTAAAATAATTATTTTATTTTTTTCTTGTTTCAGAACTTTTGTTTATTTTTTATGGTTGGCTCAGCCTGCCCTGAGGGCAGGGCTGGCGCAGCATGTGGTGCCGGGGATCGAACCGTGGTCCCTGCAGCCGCCTAAGCTCTCCTAAGCAGGCGCTTTAGACCACTGAGCCATCCTGCCGGGCCCCATAAGTCCTCATTCTTTGGCCATCTCAGGCCGTTCTTTCTTCCTTTAGGAAGGCTTTCTGGAACCATCACACACTGCCTTTTCCCAGCTCTTCTGGGGATCCGTTGCTTTAGGTGACTCCCTTAGAGGGTAGACTCTAGAACAGAAAATCATATGCAGGAAGTTCATTGGGGAGCACCTTTGAAGACCAACCCCCATGGGGGACAAAGTGGAGATGAGAATGGGGAGGTGGAGCTGTAGGCCCTCTATAATGTAATGAAGCACAAAGTTAACTCTACAAGGATCTAGAGTTGGAATGGCCCAAACGGACTGCATGGACCAGTCAGTAGAGCCGGGACAGTTGCTTGCTAGCTGAGGTTGAGTCTTGGGGAAGACCCAGGTGAGAGCTATTAGCACTCATACTCGTGAATAAGTGCTGTGGTCCAGGGAGAACTGGGTAGGGAAGTACTGCAGCTTCTACACATGTGCTCACCCTTCCTTCCTTAGACACTCAGCTGGCTGGAAGTTGGCATTTCTGTGATGAGTGTGCTACTTTTACTTTCTCTGCTAGGTTTAAAAGAGACCTTGACCATAAAGGTGATGCTTCCTTGGGAAAGGAACATGGTGGACCCATGGTGGGTGGAGGGATAGTTGACCCAGGGAAGGGAAGGGCAGGGACATTGGGGACTTAGGAAGAAATGCTTAAATGTCTAGAGAAGCCTTGACAGTGGCCATTACTATGGGAGAAAAGGGAAAGGAGGGAGAGGGGGATATTAGTGCATTTAACTTCCTGCTGTGTGCCAAACGCTTCCCTATTTAATCCTTATATCAGCCTTGAGACCGAGGATTGCTACAGCTTGAAAAAGCTTGATGAGAGGTCAGACATCTTGCAGAGGAGGCTGAATGGCTGGCTGCTAAGAGGCCTCCGAAGCCTAGCGTGGAGTTTATGAATTTACCGCTGAATAAATGTGGCAAGCCCTGGCTCCCTGGGCTCCCTTGCCTCAGCTCCAGGCCAGGGATATGCTCTTGGTTCACATAAGCTTCTGCCAACCGATTGAGTGGATTAGATTTCTGCTTACTTAATGACTGTCACCGCTCAGCCTTACTTTTCTGTGACCATACCCTGGCCACCACGATTGGCATTCAGGGTCCTTTTCAGGCACATCCGCTGGCCGCCTCTTGCTTTGTGCCAGCAGTTGGCACATCTTGTCTTTCAGTTTTGCTAACCTCGCTCTCAGAGGGCAGGGGCTCTGCCATCCCACACTGTGGTACTGGCACACAGGGCACTGTTGTGTTTTCACTGCTTTGATGATAAGGGACTGAAGCACAGAGAGGTTAGCTACCCGCCCAGTAGAGCTGCAGTTGGGTGCCAAATCTTCTGGCTCCCCAGATAGGGAGCGGAGGGTGGATGTAGGATTAGAGGACCAGAGTTGCACAACCTGAAGTAACGGGGAGCTCTGTGCAGAAATGTTTTCTGGTCTTGTTCTTAGGGTCTCCCAGCCCTGGAGGAGCAGCCGTTGTAGTCAGTTCCACCAAGAGCCTTGGTATCCTTCGACCTTAGGCATGTTTGGTCTGAGCTGAACAACTGCTCCAGAGAGTTCTGAGAGCTGAGAGCTCTACGGTGGCCTCAGTGGGAACTGGCTAGTGCTGAGGCCTACGGTGGAGTAGGCTGTGTGTGTGTGTGTGTGTGTGTGTGTGTGTGTAGGCTGAAATCCAACTTATCAACCTTGCTTTTAAAAATACCACAACCTGACGGAAGGAGAACCTTCTCCCTAACAGAGGGAGTGTTCTTACTCTGACCAGGAGCCTATTCCTAATTCCTGAAAATCTTTCTGGTGTGGTTGAGGCACTCCCAGTGTCCTTGTTTTGCTTTTGCTTCTCTGAGACGGGATCTTGTTGTGCAGGCTGGCCTTGACTCAATATGTAGCCCAGGCTGGCTTTGAACTTGCATCAGTGGTCCTGCCTTCACCTCTCCCAGGGCCGGGATTATAGATGTGTCCCACTACCTGGCTCTGGTTGTCCTTGTTCCTTTGTATATCCTAGCTCACTTTCAGGGGTGTAGGCCCACACTTAGGTACTGGACAATGCCCTCCATGGGGTCAACAGTCTGGGTAGTTCTGTGACCCAGGTGTTTGTGGTGGTCAATCCCAGAAGTCAGTTGAGTGGGTTGTGTCAGGAATGAGCTGCAGATGCCCCTGTCCCCAGCTTTCTGGAAAGCCCTCTAGGCAGCCAGCACAAGGTCAAATACTTCTGGGCTGTGAATCCCTGAAGGGGGATTTGTTCCGGGAAGGGAATTACATTTCAATTTGATTTAATTCAATGAGAATGACACCAAATTGATCAGCTGGTAAAATGCCATTTGATGGGCAGATCTGCTCTTTCCAAGTCAATAGGAACTACCAGAAAAATTAGTCTTGCTTTTTTAGACAGAACCAAAAGTCTTAGCCATTTCTTTTGCCTTTTAAAAGAGGCTCAAATGCCCCACAGGTAGAGAGCTTTTTCCTGATAGCCAGGGACCTGAGCAAAGTGATTAATTACCCCAAACCTGGGGGACACAATGCCACCTCTGTATCAGTATGTATATGTGCTAAGTCTGTCTCCTCACACTAGAGCTTTGTGTGCTCTCAAGAAATTTCTCAGGTTTTGGGAGCTTCAGTTCAGGCATCTGTGCCATGGGCTTGCCTGGCCTACTGCTGGGCCACTCCTTTGGACTAGAAACATGACACCTAATAAACATTGTCACTGTCCCCATAGACATAATTGTTATCATTTTTGAGCACCACCATGTGCTAGGCACCCCTGACAACTTAACGTAATCTTCACCATAATTCTACCAGGTGGATGAGATCAAGATAATTCTACCAGGTAGATAAAATTCTCCCCCTCCCCCTTCTTCTCTTTCTCCTCCTCTCCTTCTTTTTCTTGTGGCTCTAGGGATTGAATCCAGGCTATTGTTGAGCTATATCCTCAGCTCTTTTAAAAAAGAAAAATTAAAGAGAATAAAAAAGAGTAAAACAGTACAGAATTTCCCTAAAATTCTGTAATAGGAATTCAATAATGGTTGTTATATTGGATGAATTGCATGAAGTTGCCCTCAGATTAGTTGTTTAGGTACAATTTTCTTTTTTTATGTTGTGGATTGAACTCAGGACCTCGAGCTTCCCAGGCAGGTGCTTATGTGGCTGAGCTATATCCCAAATTAGTTGTTTAGATTATCAGATATAAGCATGCAAAATTAATTTAAAAATTATAAGAAATTAAAAAGGAAGAAAAAAGCCGGGCATGGTGGCTCACGCCTGTAATCCCAGCACTCGGGAGGCTGAGGCAGGAGGATTGGTGCGAGTTCGAGACCAGCCTGGGATACAAAAGTGAGCTCTAGGCCAGCCTGAACTGCATAGCGAGACCCTGTCTCAAAAAAAGACAAAAAAAAAAAAAAAAAAAAAAAAAAAAAAAAAAAAAAAAAAAAAAAAAAAAAAAAAAAAAAAAAAAAAAAAAAAAAAGGAAGAAAAAAATTTAAGTATTAACTCCTCCTTTTAATAGACCAGCAGAAACCATCAGTATAATTGTCCAAACATATCCTTTACACACACATACATATATCTTTCTTCTTTCTTTCTTTCCCTCTCTCCTTCCCTCCCTCCCTTCTTTCCTTCCTTCCTTCCTTCCTTCCCTCCTTCCTTCTTCTGTTTCTTTCTTCTTTTTCCTCATCCTTCCTTTCTTCCTATTCCTTCTCTTTGAACAGATTCTTTCCCTTTCAAAAATGTCCATTGTACAATTTGGATTTTATTTACTCTTTCAGGTTTTTACATTAGGGAGACAATATGGTGTTTGCACATGTGGGTCTGATTTATTTTACTTATGAGTCTGGTCTCTAGTTGTATCCATTTACCTATAAAAAGCCTTGAATTTATCTTTCTGTATAGCTAAGTAGTACTCCATTGTATAAAAATGTCATATATTTTCTATCCATTCCTTAGTTGATGGGCATTTGGGTTCTTTCCAAAAATTAGCTATGGCAAATTGTGCTGCTATAAACAAGGGTGCGCATAAATGATGTTTTCAGTTCATTTGGAAAAATACCTAGGAGGAGGACAGCTGGGTTGAGTTGAATGGAACTTCTAATCCTAGCTTTCTGAGGAATCTCTACACTGATTAGCATCATAGTTGTACCAGTCTATATTCCTAATTCTTTTTAAAAAAATCTGAGATAGCTGGGCGTGTTGGCACATGCCTGTAATCCCAGCACTCGGGAGGCTGAGGCAGGAGGATCAGTGTGAGTTCAAGACCAGCATGGGCTACAAAAGTGAGCTCAAGGCCAGCCTGAACTGCATAGCAAGACCCTGTCTCAAAAACAAACACACACACACAAAAAAAATCTGAGATAATATCACACCTTATTAAACGATCCAGGCTAGCCTGGAACTTGGAATCTGCCTGCCTTCCCAGTCTGCCAATACTGGGTTGCAGGTGTGTAGCACTGTATCCCACTTGATATCATTTCTTTTGCCAATGTGAACTGGTTTCACTGTGACCTGTGTATTATGGGCTGTCGTGATACTTTTGCTTAGGGCTGATGTCCTAGGTGAGAAACAGAACAGGAAAAGGTATGAGGCAAAACCACAAAATCACAAAAAGCACGTGTGAAGGTACCTCAAAATCTACAAGGAAGGGGCCAGCCTGATAGCTCAGTGGACTAAAGCACCTGCTTAGACAGCACACAGTGGCCAGGGTTTCCTCGAGTGCCGTGCGAGCCCTGCCACGGGGACTGATGTGGTGATGTGAGCCTGTAATCCCAGCACTTGGGAGGCTGAAAATAGGAGAATTACTATGAGTCCAGTCTACACAGTGAGACCCTGTAGGCCCTGTACTAAATACAGAAAAAAAAAAAAAATCTACGGGGCTTCTTTTACTTATTATGTGTGTTCAAAGTCATTCATCTAGTGCTACACCTGTCCTGGCGACTTCAGATTTTCCTCTTCTCACCTCTCGTCAGCCATGCATCTGCTGCAGGCCTTGGATGCTTATTTGCTTCCTCAAGGGAGCTCTAAGTCTGTGAAGACGTGAAGTATCATGCGTACTGCAACATTTATGTGTGGCACTTAAATGTCACATTTATCATGCATTTATATGTGCTATTTACATGCCTTAACCAGTTAACATGTATGAAACTCCGGACCTTTTTTTTTTTTTTTGAGACAAGGTCTCACTATGTAGTTCAGGCTAGCCTTGAGCTCACTTTTGTAGCCCAGGCTGGTCTCAAACTCGTGCTGATCCTCCTGTCTCAGCCTTGCAAGTGCTGGGATTACAGGCATGAGCCATCATGCCTGGCTTGTGCTGATCTTTTAGTAGGCTCCCTTTTAAAGTATGTGTCATCAGGGGCAAATTTTTCTTTTCTTTTCTTCTCTTCTCTTCTCTTTTCTTTCTTTCTTTCTTTCCTTCTTTCTTTCTTTCTTTCTTTCCTTCTTTCTTCTGGCTCAGCCTGCCCTGGGGGTGGGGCCGGTGCAGCATGTGGTGTCGGGGGTCGAACCCTGGTCCCTGCAGTTGCCTGAGCTTGCCTAAGCAGGCACTTTAGACAGCTGAGCCATCTCGCCAGCCCCATCAGGGCAATTTTTAAGGGATGTTTTCCAAATCTGCCATTTCTGTATGCATGGAAGTTTTTGTACAGCACAAGGATTTGTTTTAACTCTTTCCTATGAGTCATGACAGTGCACCCGGCATAACATTACTGACTTGGCTGTTTTTATTTTTTTATTATTTATTTATTTATTTATTTATTTATTTATTTATTTATTTTTTGTCTTTTTGAGACAGGGCCTCTCTATGCAGTTGAGGCTGACCTTGAGCTCACTTTTGTAGCCCAGGCTGGTCTCGAACTCGCACCAATCCTCCTGCCTCAGCCTCCCAAGTGCTGGGATTACAGGCGTGAGCCACCACGCCCGGCTTTGGCTGTTTTTAAAGAATAAGACTCGGGTACTCAGCACTGCGTGCTGTCATGCCACCAGCATTAGCATCCGTTTAGGCAGCCCGCTTAGTTCCCTGCCTCCCTCCGGCCGTCCCCGGCGAGCACCGAGCACTGTTGTACTTTCTGTACCTGCATTTGTTTCCTCTTTTCCTCTGGGCACTTCGTACACCTGGAGCCATAGAGTATTTGCCCTTTCACAGCTGACTTCTGTCACTTAGCGTGGTGTCCTTGAGGTTCAGCCCTGTTGTAGCAGGGGTCAGAACAGTTTTCCTTTTAAAGGCTGAATAATGTTCCATGTCCTGTGTGTGTCACAGCTTGTTTAATCCTCAGCACGGTGATATTTAGGGCAAGCCTGTGTGGCGCTGTAGATGAACTACACTGTTATCTATTTTGCACACAAGGAAATGGAGGCATGGAGTGGCTCCCAGGCTCCCCCAGTTCCTGGGGAGGGGAAGGTTCAAAACTTGAACCTAGGCCTTGCTGACTCTGCAACCTGCGTCTCGAACACTGAGAATCTGCCTTTTCTCTTTTCCTGTTATTGTCACAAATTCAGATGATGTTGACTCCGAGTCAGTTTGGTTATTAATTTCCTGTTGTTAACAGAAGCTATAGTGTCTGAAATCTCTGCCACACCATCTGGAATTTTTAATAAAAACTTGAGGAATTTCCAGGGGTTTCTGTGCACTGCATGTGTGTAATAGCAAGGGAAAAATTGCTGTTTAAAAACAGAAATGCCTACAGCCACTTTTAAACTCCAGGTGGGGGTGAGGAGGTTCCCGACAGAAGGAAGGCTGCTCTTTTGTTTAAGAAAATGCTATGAACAGGCTTTTTTTTTTTTTTTGATTATTCAAGGGATGGCTTCCACCCTGCCTCCACCTTGAATCTTCTGGAAGAAGGAGGCTTAAAATTAAATTGCTCTGTAGCACAGACCAGCAGGAATTCAGGACCTGTCCACTGGCAGTTCAGAAGGGGTAGGGTCCTCAGGGCCTGTGAGCCTCAGGGAAAAGAGATCAAAGAGGAGAACACAATGTCCCTGGACAAGGTAGCAGCCTAAGAGCCCCCCAAAAAAGTGACCACCAGATGGGGGAACCTATACAATAGGGGAGCGTATGAGGGGTATGAAGACTGGTGGTGGGGACAGTGTAAATCTGAGCACTACCAGGCGCATGCTATATGGCGCCTCCTTCCCTCTCAGCAGTCAGAGCACGGAGCAGCAGGTAGCCATGCCCAAGGGCTTCCTCCAGGGCTAGGGCGTGGGGGGCTGCAGGGCCTGGGGTCCTGAGGAGGAGCAGGACTAGGGAAGGAGGACAGCAGGTTCGGAAAGTACCAGGGTGTGGGGGCTGCCCCATTTGGAGGGGAACGGGTCCTGTAGCTCGAGGAGACCAGCGGAGAGCAGCGCTTTTGAGACTGGTGAGCCTAGGGTGCGAAGTCTGTTCTTCCCGCAGTAGCTTGCGATGGACGCTGAAGTTATTTTTGTGCACAGAGAAGGAAACAGTGGTGTAGAGGATACTGTGTGTTGCACTGTGGCGGCTGGTTCCTGGGGGCGGTTTACAACCTGCTCTGCCTGGGCTGCTCTGTACCTGAGGGCACGTACTTGGCAGCAATAAACGCAGCCCCAACCACTCGTGGTTCCATCCCTTATGTCTTTGGGGACCCTCTTGCACAGTTAGGGACTCTTTCTTTTCGTATTTTAGGGAAGCGTCTACAGGGTGTTCAGGGTTTCACTTTGTGGGACCAGGGAATGAACTCAGGCTTTTGTGCTTGCCAGGCAAGCATTTGTTCTACTGAACTATTTCCCCGGCGCGTAGTGATCTGCCTGTTCAGTCTCCCAAGAGCTAGGATTACAGGTGCACACCACTGCGCTCAATCTCTATGGCCGTTTCAGCGCATCCCGGGGGGTGGGGCCAGCATAGCAGCCCGGGGGTTTGAATCCACTGCCCCTGCACTTGCTTGCTGAAGCTTTAATCCACTGAGCTATTTGGCTGGTCCTAGGGG
>PVJA010016196.1:0-34841 GCA_004027025.1 Myocastor coypus | reverse complement strand
CTCTCGCAGTGCCTAGAAACCACTGTTGTATTTTCTGCTCATGTGAATTCAGATTTTCTAGGTTCTACACAAAAGCAATATCATGTAGTATTTCTTTTTGTGCATTCCATTTATTTAGTCAAATATAATACCCTCTAGTTTGAAGCATGTTCTCATAAATGAAAGGATTTCCTCCTTTTACAATTAAATAATATTCATATATATACATATATATATTCAGTTAATTCATTGTCTCTACCCATTTATTTATTGATGGACATTTAAAAGCTTCATATCTTGGGTGTTGTGAATATGTTACAACAAACAAAAGAATAGAGCACCTTTCAACCATTTTAATATTCAAGAATGAGGGTATCTTATTTACATTAATACTGGTATTACTAGAGTAGTGTATTTCTTTATGTTTCATTATATATTCAGAAGCATTCATTCATTCTTCCTTTCTTTCAAGAAATGAGTATTGTGTGCTACCATAGCGTTCAGTAAAAATAATTCAAAATTTAAATTATGATTTCTCTTAGGGCCACTTTATCTAAACTATAAAAATGAAACTTTAAAAAAAATAAGTAAAAAGATAGCTTTAAGAAGTGATGATTATATTGGAGACCTAGACAAAACATAGAAGAGAATCATATCTTTGTTTGCTTGAAATAACTTGGGAACATAGCTTGGTCATAAAGTAAGTTTTTAAAAAAACTCAGTATAGTGGAGCAGGCAGACAAGAGAGAAAAAGCGTTCCACAAAGTAGCTTTCCAGAAATAGCTTGTGGGGTCATATGGAACCCTATATATCTGGAGGCTTGGTGAGGGATGTGGCTGAAAACATCAGTAGGACCGTAACAGAGAAGTTCTTGTTTTTTTTTTTTTTTTGAGAAAATTCTAGTAAGCTTTTCTATTGGAGTCGAGACAAACTGAAATTTTAAATGCAAAATGACCTTACATTTGGGGGTAGAAGGCTTATTTCAGTGAGTCCATAAGGAAAAGATGGAAAGAGAGTGAGAAGCAAAGACCGGTCAGGGAAGCCTTTAGGTACCCTCCTGCACATTTCTAAGGGACCGCGGAGAGCTCCAGGAAGGCTTGATGCAAGGGTAATCCTGTTCTGCATTTAAGAAAGATTATTCAAGCTGCAATACAAAGCCTGGGTTGACAGGGACCGATTGGGACTGGGAATGGGCCAAAAGCTCAGAAGTGGAAGCAGTGACCATGGCCGTGACAGACAACAGAGTTTCTTGCAAGGTGAGAACCACAGAAGTTGACTTCATGCATATGTTGGTGTGTGGGGCCCTCCCAGTATGGGACAACTCTTAGCCTGTGCTTGTTGTAAGAACATGGCCTGTGCCAAACCTAAGTGCTGATTTCAAGGGGAAAGAGTGGGTGTTGCTCTTCAGTGAGTATAGCTCCGTGTGACTTGGAAAATTAGACTATTTATTAAGCAGTGGCAGACTTGCCAAAAGCTTCCTGATTTATCAGTCATGCAGCTTGTTCCAAGGCTTCAAAAACTAATCTCACAAATTTCTTTGTGGCCTTTTTTCTAAAGAGATCCTCAAAGTATAAGCTTTAGAAATTACAAAACTGGATCTTTAGTACAAGTTACTGCACAGTGTAAGTATGGGTGGGAAGGTGGGTTTGTTGGAAATGTTATTGAGCTGATACTTGCTTTAAGTAAGCTACTATTCTATGGGATTAACTATCTATTTAAATAGCAGAATATATTTTAATAAAGATTTTATATGCTAAAAAGGTTTGAAGTATCCTATGTTACAGATCTCTATTATCATGAATTCTTGAATACTGTAAAAAGATTACTCAATTGATGAGTAATTTTCCTATAAGAATTGTAAAGTTTTTTTGAGATTAAGAAGTCCTTGGGCCCGGTGGGATAGCTCAGTGGTCTAAAGTGCCTGCTTTGGAAAGCTTGTGCAGCTTCAGGGACGGCGGTTCGATCCCCGGCACCACATGCTGCGCCAGCCCTGCCCTCGGGGCGGGCTGAGCCGGCCATAAAGAGTCAGTTTGCTCTGACTCTTGATGGATAAAATTCCTGAGGAGAAATTAGCATATCTCATTTTTTTTAACCACAATATTTAACAAAGTATTTAGAAGAAGTACTCAAAAAACAAACAAAGGTTCTGAAACAAGAAAAACAAAAAATAAAATAAATTAAAAGAAACAGAAGTCCTGATTGGCATGGTAGCCAATGTTGTCAGACCTTGCAGCTTTGTCACTCCACATCATCTGTGGGTCCATGGGTGTATCAGGCTGCTTGTTCTAGCACACTCCGTAGGAAATGATCCATCTACCATGCCAAACCCCTGCCAACTATAGCCCTGGCACTTTCTCCTTTATACAGCTCATATTTCATAACACTTGCTTTGGCCTAGATCCTGAGTGTCATGCTTATGTTAAAGCCAGTGAAACAAGGTGAAGGCATAGGAGACAAGCCCCTTGGAGGGGATGCTGGGCCTCCCTGCCCCCTCCCTACACCACTCTCTGTTGCCTCCTGCATGCATGAGGCTAGCATCTTTGCTTCAACACATGCTCCCCAATCCCCTGGTGCTCTGCCTCCACATAGCCCCGAATCAAGTGACCTGAAAACTCTGAAACTAAAACCTAAAATAAGTATTTCTTTCTTAAAATTAATAACCTCGGGTATTTTGTCACAGTCACAGAAAGCTAACCTGAGTATTTGTTACAACATCAAAAAGTTAACTGACTTAGCATTTTTTACACTTGAATTAAATATCCGACCATTATATGGAATGAAGGTGAGCAAATGACAGCCCAGGAGCAAAACACAACCCACTACCTGTTCCTGCGACTACATTTTTAAGAGAAGAGAGCCATACCCATTCATTTATGTAGTTTCTTAAGCTACTTTAGTACTGAATAGGGAGAACTGTGCAGGAATAGAGAGGCCTATGGCTCACAGAGCCTCAAGTATTTCCTTTGTCCTTTATGGAAAAAGTTTGCTCTGACTCTTGATGGATAAAATTCCTGAGGAGAAATTAGCATATCTCATTTTTTTAACCACAATATTTAACAAAGTATTTAGAAGAAGTACTCAAAAATATTTGCCTAGTGGATGAATGAGAGAAATAATTTCAGCAACATCGTTATCCTTCTCATTACATTGTATAATTATATAACGTCATTTAACTTTTAAATGTGTGTAAGTTAGCAGAGACATTTCCAGAGAAGAAAGCTGCAGTTACATAGCTGGTTTGGTTAAAAATTTAGGACACTCAAAATTAAATAGAGTTAGGCTTGATACGGTCCAAACCCCCCAGAAGAATCTAAACTATAATAGGGCATTTTATTCTCTTTCTTTCTCCCTTTGCTCTAGTGTTCATAAATGTACACAGCACAAGGTGACTTCTACCTGTTCATCACCCTAGGAGCATGAGCCAGGACACTTAAAGAAGGCTATGTGACATCAACATTATCAGAAGAGCTAAATAATAGGCTAAGAGGTCTGATTATCAGGTTTATGAGTTTGATTTTATACCCATGAAATTGAAAAGTGTAGTGTAAAGTAATAAAGGCTTTTACTTTAAAAAGGCTTTTTCATTGGATATTCTGATTTCTGGAGGAAGGCAGAATGAGAATAAGAGCCTTATCAGTATTTACAGTCTGTTTGTAAAACATAAATATTACTTGTGTTTTGCTTTTTTCAACTTACAGTCTAACTATACACAGTGTCAACAATGTTGACATAATTGGGTAACCTAATTAGATAACAATTTTAGAATTGAAATATAAAGATTTCTTTGATGATTATGACAGATTATATTTTTGGAAACAGGGTGAGATAAATGAAAACTATTCCTGTTAAGTTTTTAAATTGCAAGGTTGAAAGTCAGCTGATTAACCAGCTCAATCTTTGAAGAAATTAATTTAGCTCCTGGATACAGACATACAGCATAGCTTTTCTACTAACATATAAATATAAGGATTATAGTCAACATTATCTAGCAGATGACCCCATGCAAGTGTACGTATTTAAAGCTTTGTGTGTCCAGAAAGAAGAGAAACAAAGCTATTCCTTAGGGAAATACACTTTTTTTTTTTTATCAGTCCCTTGTTTTACTCTTCAGTGATGGGTCAAAGCCTGTGGCAAATTGTTCACTGATAAGAATAATTTGCAAAATTTCTGTCTTCCTTTGGCACGCATTTTTCTCACTGCTGTCATGAAGACTTGGAGAGGTAACAGCCTCTCCTCTCAAAACTGGGCTGGTCTTGAATACCTTTGATGAATGGATGTGGGACAAGTGACTCAGTACCACAGCACCCAGATCAAGCCTCTTCTCCACTTTGTACCTTTTATGTTTGTGGCCTTGGGTTTGGACTCCAGTTCATGTAGTGAAAAGGTCAGAGACACAAGACCAGACAGAGAAAGAGAGCAGGCACTGGAACCAAGCAGCACTACAACCCGTCTCTGCTCCTCGCCACCCCACCAGCTGGCTGTAACTTCATGCATGAGTCAAGCAACTATAACGAAATAATTCCCTCTCAGCATAGGCAATAATTGCCTTTTGTAAGTCACTAGGATTTAAGTTGAGGCACCAAGACATAACGGACAAAAGGATCAAAAACATTAGAGAACGTAGAAATCCTTCACTACCATTTATTGAAATACTATCCAGTGACAGTGCTAGCAACAAGTACAGTACTCATGTTTGCTGTGCTATATTCACATTGTTTTAAGTATTAAAATATTATTATTTTTACCAGTACCATGGTATATATTTGTGTATTAAAACCTTTTAAACCTATATCATTTATTCTTTGAGTTTCACCTGAAGAACCAATGGTACAGAAAGAATTTGATTCTGGAAAATTTCCCCTCATTTAGAAAAGTATTCTGAATACATTCCTTATGTGTTTAAAATCTCAAATTATCTTAGTATTTTAATTCATTTTTATTTCCCCAGCATCAGTTTGGGCCATTATCATTTTGAGGTCTCTGCTGGGGAGCAGTGTGTTTGCAGGGTTAGGAGAGAACAGGAAAATGTTAAGGCCCAATCTTCAACCTTCGCTTAAGCCTAAGAGCCTTCTCCCTCCAGAAATGAATTCTCCTTCCATTTCACACCATTTTTCTCTTTCAGGGCCTCACTCTGTTTCTAAGGGCCCAGACCAATCCTTCCTCAGTATATTTATCTTATCTAAAACTTGCTCCCCAGCCATCCTCCCTGGAGATGACCTGGGATGTTCAGGCCTCAAACAGTGAGTCCTGGGTAGAACTTTCCTCAAAGTACAGTGGAAACTAAGAAATCAGAGTACAAACTAGTAGATATTGTCTTTGATTATTTTCTCTTCTGATTTCATCATTGAGTAAATAAACACAAATATCACCATGCTTCTTGCACTCCAATGTTGCAGTCCTGTGGGAAGCATGGTCACAGCTGCCAACAGATTAATTCAACATCAAGACTTCCCGCTGCACTGACCGGCAGGCCCCCCTCTAGTTGCTGACCCTGGCTTGTTTCCTCCACCACTCTTCCACATTGGGCACTTCGATCCATGACATCAAGTCTCACCAGTGAGCAAGAACAGTTCAATGCTATCGTATAAGGTACGACTCAATCCTCCAGGCCCTGGGTGGACTCTCTGACCTTTGACTTCACGTCATTGGGTTTAGCCATCATCCATGTTTCCTCTTGGCCAAGAATGTCCCAGCATATCTTTTTCCCTTTGATGCAATAAGTGCAGAATGATAGCTATCACTATTGAACACTTACCATGTACAAGGCATTGCTAGGAGCTTTGGTACTTACTCATTCAATGTTAGGTGAATGAGTCATCGCCACCATGTTCTCTCTTAACTTCTGCGGCAATGTGTTCAGTAGTTGCTCTGTAATGTGAAACTACTTATATCAATTTCTCTGCCTTGGAGCTTGTTATGATTTATCTAGTTGTCCTCTAAAAGCCTCATGGAGTCATTGGACGGGGACTTCTTAGATTGAGACTTGACTCATGAGTCACTGGGATTATGTGTTTTAGTACTGATCTAGAATTTGAGACTTGATCCATGATCCCTGGGATTATGGGTGTAGCCTAAGGCGGAGAGCCTGAATGTAATATAAAGAGAGACAGAGAGACAGACTAGCGCTGTTGTTTTGCTGCCCTGTTTGATTGGCTGCCTCTGTCTCAATTGTTGCTGTTCTGCCTCCATGAACTGGATGCTCTCTGCTCTGTTCCAATCAGCCTTGGGCCAGCCGAATATGCACTGCAACCTCCAGTAACTGTGAGCTAATAAACCTTTACTTCCTTCATCTTGAGTGTCAGGTATTTGTCCCAGCAACAAGTAAAAAGTAGCTAAGACAGAGCTTTATCTAAAATTCCAAATATTTATTATAAATCTAAGATGTAGTTTATCCTTCATAACCTCTTAAAGAAGGTTGACAATCACAAAGAATAAAAATCTTCATGAGTTGTGTGCTTACCACTGAACTATCCCCTAGTCTACTTATTTAGTCTTATTCTGCCCAATATTTCCTAAATTTATTCAGCATAGAAACTTTTTTCCTGTAGTCATTAATAGTTCTTCAGATGGTAATCTAAGTGCCAGCCTGTCAAGTGCAAGGACCCAGGTTTGACCCTGGGTATTGTGTATGGGCCCCAAACTCCAGGAGCACCATGTCAGCCACCAAAACTGGGGGTAGTGGCACAACCTGTAATCCCAGTGCTGGAGAGGCTGAGACAAGAAGATCATTATGAGTTTGAGTTACATAGCAAGACTCCATATCAAATAAATCTATAAATAAGTAAATAAATATTTCTGCAGAAAATCTTTGGAAACAGTAAACAAAATATAAACAGGACAGTGGAATTCTGATATCAACTTCCAGTTCCTTTTTTAGTAAGACTTTGTGAAAATCCCCCAGTTGGCATGGCAAATTCATGTTCAGGAAATTTCTGGACTTTATTTTTTTTTAAATTTCACATTTCTCTAGGTCTTTGCTGATCTATGACAGAAAATCACTATTTCATAGGGATTGTGAACAGATTAACCTTACTCTCCACATATAATTTGTTAAAAGTTCATTTTAAGGGCACCATCAAGAACCTCTTAAAGCACACCCCTTCCTGCCCAGAGGAGAATGAACTCTGGTCATTGTCCATTTCATGTCTTTTTTGTGCTAATTACAGTCATCTGCTTGTTGTCTCTGTCTGGGTTCTGGATGATCTGTTTTGCTCTTTGTGAGGTAGAGAAAATGTAGTCTTCAGACCTGCTGGAAGGAAGCCTAACATCCTGATACAAATCTAAACTGGAAAAGTGATCTCTTATAGGCAGAAATGTGGATACCAGGACACATTTCTGCCCTCTGGACACATGGTATGACAGCATACATAGGTGTGGTAAAGAGGAAGATGGCACTGGCGATGTTTTGTTTTGTCTTTGTTTGAAAACAGAATAACTGGGAACACTGTCATAGATATGAAGTTTACAGTTCCCTAGGCAATCCCTTACCAATGGGCCACACCCAAAGCCTAGAGGAGTGAGGAAAGACCACAGAACCACTATATAGTCATTTGGTATAAATTGTTACTGCATCGTAATCTAACTCTGTGATTCCATTGTAGTCAATGTAGTGACATTTTTAATCATTTGGCACCAGGCATAGCCGTACATATATATTTTGTATTTCTGAACCAGTAGACAAATCCAATAGTAAGAATCCTGAAGAAAAAAATGTTTTATCATTTTATGTATCAACCTTGTGTATTAATCAACCTAGGATGCCATTCTAAGACAGCGTGTCCAAAAGATGTTTCTGAGATAATAGAAATGTCCACTGCCCAATAAAGTAGCCAGCCACATCTACTTATTGACTATTTTAAATGGTGGTAGAAGAACTGGATTTTACATTGAGTTTAATTGAATCTAAATGGCCATCTGTAGCCAGTGACAGCTGTGTTGACCAGTATAGCTCCAAGCAGTTTGCAATAAAGTTAACCAGTGAAGGTAACAAATCACAGAGTTATTGCTTTTGTCTCCCAACATTAATAAAATTAAGTGAAAAACATATAGCTCATGATCTCTTAGTCTGCAATCTATATTTTTCTGTGCAGTAGTCAGGTGAGAACCACAGTAACTCCAGGTTATGCAACGCATCCTGAATATCTATGTGGCAGGCACCAAGGAAACAAATCAAGATGCACAATGCTGTGAAAAATAATTAAGAGCATCCTGGGTAAAATTGATGATGGAACAAAAATGAAATCATTAAAATACTAGTGAATAGACTAAAGAAGAATATCAATTTCTGCAAGCCAAGATATTTCAATGAGTTGGGGTTTCCTTCCATGGTCACAAAACAATGAAACCATAAAGTTAGTCAGGAAATGTAACTACCGGGCTGGTTGGGTTACAGCCTCTTACTGTTACATCCTATCAAGAAGAAAGAGCTTAATATCCATGTTTTGACTGAAGGACTGAGAGTGGATTCAGAAATTCTGATAAAAGAAATGCCTTCCCTAGGACTACTCAAGCTTAACTCCCTCCTTAAAGGCTGGCTCAAGCTTTACTTTTAGTCATTTGTTTTCTTGTAACTTTAGCACTCTGCAAAACAACATTGAAATGTCAATAAAAAATATATTGCCAAATACATCGGAACATTAAAAAGGCCACAGGGGAGAATTTGACAACTAGTGATAAAGTTAAATTTAAAGTGACATAAGTACATACAATTGGCTGGAGTGAGTATAATTTACTTGTCAATATAACAGCCCTTAAAAAGATCACAAAATCAGGAGGTTATAAACCATTACATGAAGGTTGAGTTATAATATTCCTTCCAAACATTAGCAGAGTATATTGAGCTAGATGAAGCAAGAAAATGTACTGATGGGGAAAAAAAGGATGAAGGAAAAATAAAATGCAATGCAAGAGGCATAAGCTAGATGAAAATATTAAACTGGAACAGCCAGACTCCAATGAGACATGTAGTCTTTAATGTGATAACTCATGTACCCATAATCTAATTTTGGTATAAAACACAAAGTAAAAACATAAGAAAAAGCGCTGCTGTCATAATATGCTCTCCTTGCTGATAGGAGAATTGATTCCTGCCTGATATAAGAGATATGGATGAGTCAAAGAAACTCACATAGCTTCTGCTTTATCTTCTCAGTTATTAACCAATCTTTTCTTAAAGTTCAACTTAAACAGATACCAACAATCCTAGCCTCATTCCATTTATTTTTCCTGAGTGACATTTCTTAACTTTAAGTCCCTCTACCTTGAAGCCTTTTGCCTTCAGCCTGAACATTATTTGATTTTACTGTTTTTTAAATTTTTATTCTATTTTATTTTTTAATGTATTTGGTACAGAGTCTCACTATGCAGCTCAAACTCGTAGTGATCCTCCTGTTTTCAGCC
Organism: Myocastor coypus; assembly: GCA_004027025.1. Lineage (NCBI taxonomy): Eukaryota > Metazoa > Chordata > Mammalia > Rodentia > Myocastoridae > Myocastor > Myocastor coypus. The sequence continues at coordinate 25,463 of PVJA010016196.1, read as the reverse complement.
TCCCCAGCCCTGGGATTACAGTCATGCGCCGCCACACCTGGTCTCAGTGACAGGCTCAGTGTGCCTGGAGGTGGGGCCGGCATGGCATGTGGTCTCTGGGATCAAACCTCAGTCCCTGTGCTTGCCTAAACAGGTGCATAGTCAGTTAAGTTTTCTTGCCAGTCCTACTGTTTCTTATTAAATATTCTCAACATGCCCATTAACATGGCCATGTTAAGATACTTAAGAGAATCACTTAATTTCTTCATCAAGTTATTTTCCCTGTTTCTAAATAATATCGTAATACGTTTATTTTCCCACTCAGACTTTATTTCAAATTATTTTTGTCTTTTACTTCCTGTTATGCAAACCAAAGAAAATGATGGGGTTTTTTTGTTTGTTTGTTTGGTTGGTTGGTTGGTTTGGTTTGGTTTTTGTCCTTTTGACTTGTCCTATTCTGCATATGAAAAATTATGGGGGAATATCGCATACAATCTGCTTAGTCAAGAAATCCCCAGGATCTTGCTTGCTCTGCGTCTACCTTCAGCCATTGTCTTAGTTGGCCCCTAGCCCTTGCGCACCTTTCTGAAGTCCAACCAGCAGCATGGAGGTGGAGTCAAGGGTATTTCCCACCCAGATGGAAGATGAGTACAACCTGCTTCTCCCTTTTTTTTTTTTTTTTTTTTTTTTTTTTTTTTTTTTTTTTTTTTTTTTTTTTTTTTTTTTTTTTTTTTTTTTTTTTTTTTTTTTTTTTTTTTTTTTTTTTTTTCCTGATTCTCTTTTCACAAAAGAAAGAGCTGGTCCCATCCAAGTTCCTGTGAACTAGGTCCAGGGATAAAACCTAAAGTGATACCAGCACTTAGAATTGACCCCTGACCTTGAAGCTGTGAAAATATAAGACATTCCATTCACCTGTACAGGTCATGGCAAGTTCAGTGAAGAGTGGGTGACTAACAGTCCATATAATTTGTTGCTCATATAATTACAGTCATTTATAAGATACATGTCATTTATTTTTAAAAAATGTATTCTTAATGATGTAATCTGTTTTAATTTCTTTGTTTTCTTGTGTTCACCCTATATACCTCGTAACTCCTAAAACATAACTACTATATAAACATAGCTGTACAGATAAGCTATCATTACATAACTTCTTGAAGATACCTAAATTGTGACTTTTTACTTTGGTATTTTGTAAAGCAAATTCAAATTTGATTTTTTTTTTTGCTTGTGTCAATTTTTATATAGTTTAGTATTAAAATTTTATATGAAACTTCCTCTTCAATGATTATAATTTATTAGTTTCTTAATTTTAAATAATAAAGTAAAGATCTCCCATCCCTTAAAATATAAATTTCTGGAATGAAGGACACAGAATGTTTCATTTGAATACTGCCAAGTATTGCAATAAGAAAGCTAGATTTTTTACTCTATAATTCAAAGGCAATTGATAATTAAAATGTAATCTTGAAGATCTACCAGAGCTTATATTTCTATAAGTCCCAAACACTATAAAAAATATAACTATAGTGGCATCTATTTCATACATTCTGGTAAAAATCTCTTTTTCCATGTATCAACAGAATACAGTGAATATGTACTTCATACAAATGTAAATTAAAAATCTAGCAATCCTTTCACCAAAGGAAATGTCTGCAGGATATTTTAAATTGTGAAGTGTGTGCATACACTCATTAACCCATGGGAATTAACCATCTGGCACATGATATCCTTACTGGTCTGAGAGAAAAATAGGTCCTTCCCACAAAACACTTTCCATTCAGTATGCAGAACAGTCATTAATAGAATATTCACTGTTGGGTTGAAACACAAGGAATTAAAATCTGGGGCATAGAAACAAGTCATCCTTAAAAAGTTATTAGAGTCCCAGTGACATTGATAGAAGACCACACAACAACCTTTTACCTAACCACAGACGCAACAACAAAGAAGACAGCTGTACAAGGAAGGGGTTCTACTCGTGGGCACCTGCAGGAGTTGGCGGCTTGGGTCCATCTGTCTGTCTCCGCAGCACTAATGGGGTTCCATCGATTAACAACCACTTGTGCCACCCCCAGATCAAGTCTTCAGGCGTAAGAGACGCTCCAGACGGAGCTGCGGGATGCTTTGCTGATGTCTCTCCAGTCCAATCTCATGTGATGCTGTGGTACTGCACTGGCCCAGAAGCAGCAATGCACTCTTTCTCATCTCAAATAAACAGAATGAGTAATCAGGCATTTAGGGCAAAAATGTTGGTAAGGGCCAGATGACCAGCCCTAATATTCCTACAGTAAGACGCAGTACTGCGTAACTTGCAGCAATATAAACTGTGTAATTATATATACACCATTACCCAAGAATCACAAGAACATCATTTCTTCTATTACATTACATGATAGAAACAAGACAGTATTAAGAGAAAATCAAAAGAGAGGCACAGGGAATTAGCATTGTGGGTGCTTCCATGAAAGCTAGGTTGGGCAAAGGTAACAGATCTGGTGTTTAAAGGTCATAAAGTGTGGGTGGTATTGGCCAAGTGTTTAGCTAAGAAAATACTTTACCAGTCATTCATTTATTCACTCATTCATTTCTCTGACATCATTGTTTCTTTCCTGAGGATTCTTTTGCTTCTGACTCATAAAGATATCTTGTTCTCTTTTGGATCTGGGTCTTTGTACCAGCTTTCATTTCAGTTTAAGCTGCAAGGTTTTCCCCTTTCATCCTTGCCTTTCCACTAAGGCATTCCTGATCCTACATTTGTGTTTGATGAACTCTTTGCTTCAAATAGGGGGATGCTGGCAGATGAGTAGCAGTTTCTTTAATTGTGCTCTCCCTGAACTGCAAGATACAGTCAGTCAGCACTGTGTGTATTTTGTTCACTTCAAATGACTGGCATAGAATGCGCATGATTGGTCATTGGCTTTTTCTTTCATTTGATAGATGTTTATGGGGCACCTACTATTAGACCAAGGAGCCAGAGTGCTACAGGGAACACTTCAGGCTAGAAACCGAGAGCACCTCGAGATGATGGAAAACATTTAATTCAATAGATAAGATGTATGCATGACTGCAATGTGCTCTCTTTAAGCCAAGAAGAAATATATCTGGCAGGCACCAAATCTTATTTATCTTTATCTCCTTGATGGTAGAGTGCAATAGGAAGAGCTAGTGCTGGTAAGTCATGATTGAATGAGTCAATTAATACTTGAGGGTAGGTTCTCAGCCTTCCAAATTTCTGTCCCTAATGTAGTATTTAGAGCCCTGCCTTTTACAGCTTCTCCAGAAGAGGCAGTGCTTTGTAGAATTCTATTTCTGTATCTGAGGTTATAAAATTCACCACTGATGTCAGATATTTAGGCTAGGCAGCAGCAAGGGACTACTGCTCATCTTTTCTGTGCTCCAAGTGCTCACGTATTTCCAACTTTGTTTTCATGCTTCAGTGCTTTATTTTGCACACTTCTGATCCCACCCTAGTGCTTCTAAGATACTGCTACAATTTCCATGTGCTCCTTCCCATTCAACATAAATACATCTTCCTAATGGGCAGAAAAACAATTGAGAAATGACTGACCAAAGAAGCCTCACAAACCTGCAATAACTTATTCTTGGCAGCTTCCTGCCTGCCAGGTTTCTGCCGCATTGAATGCTGACAGCAGTCCCAATTTGGGCTTTTAAAATACTGATGATTTTATTCAAGGATATGATGACATTGCTGTCTTTATCAGCACTCAGGTAGCAAGGGGCGTAGTCTGAGAATCTCAGAAATGACATGGAAAAGAATTCCAGCTCAGGAAAATTTCCCCCTATTTCTGAGCTACTGTACCCAACTTCTAAAAGGCTCATGGCAAAAGACTCTAATTCTCCTTTGTACAAGTGCCTCCAATCAATTATTTATTTAATAATGTGTCGTGTTAAAGCTAGCTAGACTATAAATTCCACTAGGAAGCGATCATGTCTTTTGTTGTTCTTTGCACTTCCTCAGCTGCTAATAAAGTCCCTGTGATGCAGGAGGCTCTAAACAACTCTATATTAGCCAGGCACGGTGGTGCGCACCTATAGTCGCAGCACTGTGGAGGCTGAAGCAGGAGTCTCACTGCAAGTTCAGGGCTGGCCTAGGCTACGTAGTGAGTTCAAAGCCAATCTAACTGCATAGTGAGACCCTATCTCAAAAAAGCAAAATAATCACAATAGGTACTATTATTAGTAGTAGCAGTTGAATAAATGACTTAATGAATAACAAGGCAAATAACAAAGACAGCTACAGACAGGCCTTTAAAAACAAAAATAGAAATTATAGCATCAACAAATCCCGTAAAAACCTAAATACGTCCTTGTCAGAGAAATATTGAAAACCCACCATTACTAGCACTGTAGTTGTTTCCCCACCCCACCAACAACTGAGTGAGATGGCCTTATGTGTCTGTTATTAACACCTCGGCTCTCGTTTTGTTTGGCCTTCTCTGTATATCTCATCCTTCCACTATAATCACTTCACTTTCTCTCTGAATTTCCTGCATTCACATTTCCTCACTCTATCTCCTCACAAAGCCCTTTACATCAAGCTCCATTATAAACCACTGGTCACTGAGTGTCCCTGTACCCCTAACTGTGTGGTCCAACATTGCTCAGGATGAAGTGTGGAGCCCCTCCCCCCAGCACAGACAGTGCACATGCATAGAATAACATGGCTTCTTTTTGGGTAGATGGCACAGTTGCCCTAAGAAAGAGCCTGTAGGTATAGCAGTCTAAAGACCCCTTCTCAGTAAAGACACATTTTTAGAATACCTTAATCAGTGTGTCCTGCCCAGAAGAAATAGAAGAGGTAGATATTCCATGCTAAAACTTTTGCCCCAATCATCGGGATAGGGGTGGCAAACACATATTTTGGCAAACACATATTATTCCCTAGGTTTCTGTCCATTTTCTGTTTTTTTAAATTCATACATAATAAATATACACATTTATAAGAGCAATTTCTCTCCTGTATGGTATTTTACAACCCCTCTTCATACTTTTCTCCCTTTCCTTTAGCAGTAAGCTAATCCAAAAATATGAAATCACCCGCCCCCTCCTTACCATTTAAGATATGGAAAAACACAGAAATTTAGATTCCCCAGAGTACACTGAACTATAGAGAAATCCATTTTATCGTGTTCCACTGCTACATGAGCAAAGTCATATTATTAAATAATAAGGATCTTGGGTTGTTGAATCCATAGCGTTTGCCTGGTATTTTTCTGCCAATAGGGAAAAATTATTCCTTTTAAAATAAAACAAGAAATGGAGATAAGAGTGCCCTGTGATTCTGACATAATTAGAATGTAGGTATTTAAAAAGGAAAAATCTTACCTGAGAATGACCAGTCCCCAAACAGTGGTCTCATGACAATACCTGTAATTTCAAATGATGATCAAAATTGGCAAGATCCATTGCAAGAGATGATAGATATCAACCTCACAGTACAGGTACAGTTGGCTGCCTCTGCCCCGTTCAGCAATTAAGATAATCTGAATATAAGGGCTGGCAGGCAAGAATTCATCTGAGTCCCTCTTGTGATTGAACTCATCAAGTAAACATACAGAAAGAGCTAAGCCAAAGGTTTTAGAGAAACCTCCTGTAGCTCCGCCAGGCCCAAGAACTTTCTCTTGGGGAAGATTTTTAATTACTTCATCTATTTCTGAAAGTAAAGGGGAATCAAGTAATTCCCCAGTCTTCTGCAAATCACCTAGACAACTTGGAGGGAATGAGAACCGACTGTTCATCTGCTCATGATATTGGGTTCTGATTTCTGTATCACTCTTCATCCTTGTTTCTGAAATAACTTACTAAGGAGCCCTGGGCCTGCATTTGTCTTTTTCTCCTTTGGGCACCTCATTCCCATTACGGTTATGAGTTTATTGTCAGAGCTCAGCAGCCAGCAAAGCAATCACTGACTCTCAGTGTCCCACCGGTGCAGGTGCTGCCTCGCTGAGTGATGGATCTCTTCACTTTACGGGTTATGAGAGAGTCCAGAGCCGCTGGGACCACGAAGTTTGCTTATAACTTTTGGCAGAGGTTACCCTCCAAGTCTACATTCTGCATGTCTTTCCTGGACAGGTTTTCTCAGTCAACAATCCCCAGATACATATATGGTTATTGAACAAAAGAAGTGGCCCCACGAAAATGAAACAGGACAACAGACGACAATGTTCAGAAAATATATCCATAAAGGAAAAAAGCAGCTGTTGCAAATGTTTTGGGGGAATAGGAAGAAGCCCAATAAATGGCATGTAGAATTATGAATTTCACACAAATAATATTTTAAGTTTTATCACTTTGTGCCATCTATTGTGTTTTATGATTATGATAGAAAATAGCCCAGTAATCTAACTTACCAAACCTACCCACCTTCCACTTCACCAAAGGCCTTGAAAATTATTATATAATAAATTCTTTATTTTACAAGGGTACAGTTACTGTGCTGATTTAGAAGTGTATCAAGTGACTGTTTTAAATAAGTACCTTCAGAGTGGTATTATTTTTAAAAGTCTTTAGCTAGGTCATAACTAGATCTGAACTCAACTAATATATGAATACATAAAACATTAAGATGAATTTTCTAATGACTCTACCCTTGAGGTTTTGTTAGCTATTATATATATATATATATATGTATATATATATATGTATGTATATATACATACATATATATATATATGTATATATATATATGTATATATACATACATATATATATATATATATTATAACGTAGGAATTTGATGAGCTTTGTTACCTTTCTGTACCATTACATACTGAAAAAACTTTAGTAATTCTCTTTATAACATCATGGTCCATAAATTCATTAAAACACTCAGAATAGGGATTTTTGTAATCTTTTCCCCTAAACAAACTGATGTTAAGATCTGTAGTTAACTTAAAAGAATATTCATACAAAATGAAGCATTTCCTATTCCTAAAATTCAGTATGATCTATTTCAAAATGTGTATCAGCATTCAAGTATTTCACAATATTTTACTCTTTCATTTGGTTTTAAATATTATTTTCATTTTTTAAAAAAATTCCCCACCAATAAATCCTAACCTCCTAAAAGTATGTTGTACTTTGTTTCGAGTCTTTCATAATTGCCTAAACTCTTAATGTTAAATGCCCTCACCAACTATTTTCTTGTTAACTATTTTCCTAATGACTATTAAAAAACTTAATTGAACAGTAGGTTATTTTTTGCCAGTAAATTTTAATGAACCTCTTCAGACACTTGGCATCAGGCCTCCAAAATTTGATCTGTATTTTTCAAGTTGTTTAGACAGCAACTTGATCAATATGGTAATTTTCTGGAAACTCTCTTCCTATTATAGTTGATTATTTTTAATTAACTCAAATTTAGTTACTAATCTGTTGTAATCCTTAGTGACGCATGGCACTGCCATGCCTCTTGCTAGTAAGGAAGCCCTGATAGTAGAATTTTCGGGCTCCAGACTTCTCTTTGGGCATAGGAAAGCACTAATTATTTGTCCCCCTGGGTGCAGGAAGAGAAATTGAAAGCCTTGTCGTGCACTCTGTCATGAACTTGGAAGTTTGCCCTCTAGAAAAGACCTTGAAACTGCTGAGGTTGTGCAACTGTTGTTGGCAATGCCTGTTTATAGTTCTGGGGATCAGGGAGCCTAGATTTTTTTCAGATACTTTGTCTTGTGTCAAATACGTTGTTGTGTTGTCTGACCATGTGTTCTTAATTAGGGCTTGTCTGAAAATAATGGCCATTACCACCTGGCTGGCATCAACATATGTACCTAAACTATAATTCCAAGTAATCCTGCCCTTTCTAGCATGTCATATAAGGCAGCAGCATGGAATTCCCAGCGATTTATGGAAAACCACTAAGTTGTAAGAAAGAGGAAAATCTAAATGCACCTCTAAATGAGATAGCTCTTGTCCATTATAGAACTAACTTGGAATTAGTATATGTGACTGTTGCATAGTATGTGTAATTTATATTAATATAACAGTTATAAAAGCAGTATCATCTCATCTGAACCTCACATCTCTCTGAGACAGATATCATTCTCCCCATTTACAAAGGAATATGCCACTTAAACATAGCAATTAAATCTCAGGCACTTGGACCCCTTGTCTTCACTCTTTTCTCATGGCCCCACACTTACAGACTCTTTGGGTATGACAAAGTAGTGACCCTCTCCTGGACACCACGGTTGCATAAATAACCTACACTAATTTTTCTACAATATTTGCAGTGTAGAGGAGATGCAGAGAAAGACAGAGACAGAGACAGACAGACAGACAGACAGAGAGGAAGGAGAGAAACGACAATTCAAATCCACACTGTAACTAACCATCAGGAAGATCTTGTTTTTAGTTTCCTTGAAGGAAAGGATGGCAGAGGTGTACTCATTTCTTCATGCAGAACTTTCCAGATTCTGTGTTAGACACCACTCTCTTCGATCAGAGTTCCAACTTCAAAACTCCTACTACGGCCTCTTCTTATTCTTTACCATCTTCTTTCAGGTCCAAATTCTCCACATCGCTATGTCAATGCCTTTTCTTCATCCTTCCACTTCCTCCTTCTATGCTGTTCTTCTCCACTGTCTCTAACTTTGCCTCAAGCACTCACTGGGTCCAGGAGAGTACTGAGACTTGTGGGGCATCCGATAGCTCCTTCAGTCAGCAACCTCTCAGTGCTTATTATGGAAGGAGGCCACAGAGATTGACTAGCAAGTATCATCTTCTCCGTGCTTTATAGCTTTTCTCTTTGATTTCTTGGAGAATCCCAATCTAGTATCAGTAGTTCTTTGCAGGAAGAAAAAACGAAAGGAGAATTAACATTTAGAGATTGCTTATTTAAGTCATACCCTGATAAACAAGGTGCTCTGATAAGAGTACTGTGTGATTGAAATTAAGACTGATTTACTTTAGCAGCCTGCCTATTGGCCACGTGATTCTGAACAAGTTGTTTATATTCTACCTGTTCTAATGTTCATTGGACAGTTGTGAGAATTAAGTTATGTCTTACAGTCCTAGCTTGTAGGTAGTAAAATACATATTTGTAATGATGTAAAGTAAAATATGCAAAAGAGAAAATGGAGTTTTACAGAAGCACAATACTTTGTCACAAAGGTAGTAAATAACAGAATCCAAAAAGACACATCAATGTATAACAAAAGACTAGGAAAAAATGCGCTGATAATGTCTGTGTGGGGCAACAGATCTTCAAAGGTGAAATTCTCACGTTTTCAGAGACCAGCAGAAATCCACAGTGTAGTTTTCCGAACCATCCTGCTTGCATACATAGAAATATCTCTTTCCCCCATTCCTGTCCTTCTGTGCTTAATTTGTTTTGTCTCATTTTTTTAACTGTTTCTCCTCTTTCTCTTTTTAACTTCTTATATATTTATGATAGATTTCTTTCCTCTCCCAATTTTGCATGTATATATTAGGTAATGCGAGTCACTAGTTGGAAGACAACACCATGCATTACACTACTGTAAGATTTACATTACTTTATGAGGTATAATTCATCGTCACTTTTAACTTCTCTGTTTTCATACTACTCTTTTGTACTATCTTTAAAGAAATAAAACTTAAGAGCCAGCCAGAAGCTCATCAGATTAAAGAGCCTGCTTAGGCAAATTCAGGGGCCAGGGATTCGATCCCCAACCTGCCATTCTGATCCTGCCCCTGGAGCATGCTGAGACAGAAATTGAGACTGGGCGTGGTGTGCACCTGTGATCCCAGGGCTTGGGAGGCTGAAATACAGAAGGATCATTAGGAGGCCAGTCGGTGTAGTGAGACGCTGTAGACCCTGCAATAAACTCACAAGAAAATTTTTTTTTTTAATTTTTAAAAAATAAAAATAAAACAAAAGTGAAGTTCTCACATGGTGACTTCATTTTAATAAAACGCCAACCTTCCACAACTTCACCAAAAATGTTTACGTTTGGCTTCAGATCAGCAGTTCATATGTTCAATTGCCAGTATTACTTCTGTCCTTCTTGTGCCCCAGGAGAGCAGAAGGGGACATGCTTGCCTACCATAGGAACACTGAAATAAATACTATTTTCCTTGTCATGGTTTTACTCTTCCTGATAGCTTGAAAGTAAAGATCATGTGAGTAATTTCCGAAATAAATGATTTTCATTCTAAGTGAAGTCAATCATTTAAGTGAACTGATGGGGAATTACAGGGCTCTTCTATTTCTTTTATATCTAGAATAAGGTCAAAAAACAAAACGTCTTTGTTTGGCTTAGCTACCATCATGTACAGTGTCTACCAAAAATAGTTTCAGGCACACTTCACAGAAAGAAAACCTTGTACAGGCTGCATGTCCTCCTGTTTGAACCTGTGAAGGCTTTTTACCAATGGGGAAGTCTAAAGGCTGTCATAAGTCACAGATAACCCGCTACACAACTGGCCCTTAGAGCAAAACTTGAAAATGCACATGCAGCAATCTCAGTGGACACTTTGAACCAGGCAAGAGTTTACCATACAAATAAAATGACTGGAAACTAATAGCCACCACTATGAGCATCTCTTCTAGAGGCTAAAGATCACTGGCATTAATCTCACGATGCCTCAATACATTTACTATTAAAGTATTATCATAATTACTTTTCTCTCATTGCCAGGACAACATATCCAAAGTTCAAATTTAAGGAAGGCAAGGTTTACTTAGCTTGCAGTTAGTGGAGGTTTCAGTCTTTACTCAGCTGGCTCCAAGGAAGAGGGCAAGAGCTCATGGCAGTGGAAAACAGCAAAGAGCAAAGGGAGGAGCAGCAGCTGCAGCTGCTGGTGAGCCTCTCCCCTTCCCTTACATTTGTATGCAGATTATCTGCACCAGGGTGGGTATAGCACTCACATTCTTAACCCCAGTATTAGATCATGAGTTCATCACAAACTCCAGAAGCTGTCCCATGAGTGCATGAGAGGACAACTAGATACAAATCATGGCAATATTTGTGCAAGTTTTCAAACCTCAGTATCTTCATATGGATAAAGTGATAAAGAAAGAATAACACCATATACATATGATTAGTCAGAAGTACAAATGATATCATATGCAACAGTTTGTTTTCAGGTAACATTTTAAGTAAGCATAAACCTTTTTGTTGAGCTCTTTTACAAGTTCAGTACTCTTTGAGTGAATGTGATCTCATGATCAATTTTCCTAATGATGAAGTCTTTGTTCTTAGAAAGGGTGAAATGTGTCCTGAGTAAAGGTTCAGAGGGAGTTGGGTGTGGGGGCACATGCCTGCAATCCCAGCTATTGGGAGGCTAAGGCAGGAAGTTTATGAGTTCAAAGTCATCCCAGGCAAATTAGCAAGACCCTATCTCAAAATAAAAAAATAAAAAGGGTTGGAGATACAGTTCAGTGCCTGAATATTCATCTAGCATGTACGAGTCCCAGTGTGGAAACTTCAAAACTAGAAAAAACTTATGGGATAGTTCATACTCTCAGATGTGAGACTAACAAGACTTGAGGTAGTGATGACTGTGCAGGAGGAAAGGAGGCAAAGATGCTGAAGAGAAACTTTACCTGTTTTAAGGTCTAACTGATGGGTTGGGAAATAGCTCAGTAAAATAAGTCCTTGCCTACCAAGTGCAAGAGCCTGAGTTCAATCCCTGGTTCTGGAAAAAAAAAGTCTGAGGTCGACCTCCACTTTTTAAAAGCAAAAACAGGATTGTGCGCGGGAGCACACTCATTACAAGAGGACCATGAATTTAAGTTGTTTCAGAAAGCCTTAAGATTGTCTTACCTTGTGGTTTAAAAATGTAAATATAAATACATTTACCAACAAATAAAAATAACTTTATAAGATGATTGTTAATAGAATTCTGATATGAACACATATATTTGATATTATGTAAACAGAAATGGTATGAGGTATACATGGAGATCCGTGCAACGAACAAATTGATTCATCAACAATGAAATGGTTTAACAATATAATACGTTACTCTATCCATGAGTACCTTAGCTACACTTTTGTTTGAAAGCAGGAGAACTTGAAATCCATGTGATTCTGTCAAAGGGAGATAAAGGTAAAAGACAGCACACAGGTGGCTGCCTCTTTTGCTCCACTGAAAAGTAATTGTCCAAGCAGGTTTTAGGGCTACCCAGGAGACATAAGAAATCAACATACCAAAGCACCCACCCTGAAATAGCTTTGACAGATAAAGAACTGAACATATGGTTGGAACATAGGCTGACCTATGAGACCGTTGTGAAGTATGCACTTAATGCCTCTCCTCTCTTTCTCTTTAGTCTCTAATTTCTATCCCTTATGTCAAAACAACTATTTTGTAGGGTTTTGAAATAGAATTTTCTTACAAACTAATACGGACTCAATGCATAAAATGTTTCAAATGCTGAAAAATAATACAAACATGCCTACTACATTATATCTAATTACAAAAAGATAACAATTAGCACATTGAGATGTTTTATCATTGAAAATGCTATATTATATCAGATGGAGCTATGTACAACTGCTTTCACTTTTGAGTGTCTTTTCTCATGCATTTGTTGAACTGGCTGAATACATGACGCACATTTTCACGACTTCCTGTATTCACACTTTTTGATTGTCCTTGCCCACACTGCCTCTGAGCTTGATCATTCACCTTGGATAGGCTCATGACACCATACGAAAAATTTAGCAGCCATAGTAAGGTCTGAGAAAGCACATTTCCCTTGTTCATCTTGGACCTCTACACATACTCAAGAGTGTGCCAGGCTCACTTGCTGTATGATGACAGACACATATTTGCCTCAACAGCACCACTCCACCATATGCAAAAATATGCCCTCCCCAGACCAGAAGGTGTGGGCTCTGAAGAATTTTTAGTCATTGCTTATCTTAGAATTTTCATTGTAAAGCTTAAAATTATATAATATTTGAACTGCAATTCATAGTCCAACTGGTGATACTAAAATAGGATCCATTTTGGAGGACTCAACCTTCCTTATACCACAATCTACTAGTGTGATACCCTTCATCAGTGTCAAGCCTCATCTGGTTTGGATGTTAATGAGTACTTCATAGCCAAACCTAATGAATATCAAAATAAAACAACAAGACACTGATTCTACAGTCCCTGAAACTCTCCATGTTATCATCAACCTCAAGGTGACATCTTTCCAATAAAGCCAGAGTAAAGATGAAGTTATAGGTGCTAGTAGCAATCTCCAGGCAGTACAGTCTCTATCCTTTGGAAGGTGAAATAAACAAAGCTGTAGTCATTTATATCTATGATCTGTCAGTTAAACAGGGACAGGATTGTTAGCATTTGGAGGAGGTGAACATTTAACTGGAAAATGCTTCATAAATTATCATTAAGACAAAAAACAAGATGCTGTACATGTTGAGTTGACATATTCTACAACTTTAAGATTTTAAAACTACCTCAAGTATAGTCTGTGCTGTGTTATTTTTGAGTCTGATCCTCTCACCTGCCACTGTACCCAAGAACTAATCAGGAGCCGTTCTCACCAGTAAATTTCTGGAGACTGATGGCATAAAAGTCCTCAGAGGACAGTCGCCAATGTTTCTCAGAAATGTAACTCAGCATATTTTAAAATGCTTTGAGATTGAAAGCATCTCAAAACTTGCTTCCCCTATAGTAAGAGTGATAAGAGAGAAAAATATTTGCATCACCAATTATCTGACTTTGGGGCATTTTAGTTCTTAGCATTTACTAAAAAAAAAAAATCGGCTGGCCAAATAGCTTGGATTAAAGCCCCTGCAATCAGGCACAGCAGGGATTGGGGGTTCAATCTCTAGGCCTGCTGTGCTGGCCCCACCCTTGGAATGCACTGAGACAGCAATTGAGACTGAACATGGTGGTGCTAGCCTGTAATCCCAGCACTTGGGAGGCTGTAAACAGGCAAATCACTATGAATCCAATCTAGTACGATCTAGTAGTGAGACCCTGAAAACCCTGTAGACCCTTCCCTAAAACATAAGAAAGAAAGAAAGAAAGAACCCAGAAATAATAATAAAGTAAAACTAGTTTTGAAAGGATGATAGTTGTAGTATATGATCAATGATGAGAAGTAACTGCTTTAATATATTGTTCTATTCATGCTCAATAGCCAGTAATCACATGAAATGCAGGGCAGAAAGAGTGCCCATAAATAGCTATCTGTCTTTCTGACTATCTAAATGTATAGACCTATCTATCTAGATGACAGTTTGGGATTATATTTTGGGATTATATTTTGCTGGTGGTTTAAGCAAAACAAATCCCAAAGTAGTAAGGCTTTTAGGGTCCAAGCATAGACCACTAGAAAGAATCAAATTGCTCTTGCCAAATGACCTACCTAAGAAGAACTGTGCCAGATACAATAAGCAGAAACATTTGCCTGTATAATAAAGTCATTTTCTATAGTATTTTAAATTACTAAATTATTCTTCAACATAGCTCACAAAGTTATGATTATTTTTAAATCATTTTAGATTCTCTATGTTATTTCATTTGCCAAATTCTTAATACTATCGACCTCTCTAGATTCAAGATCGCTGGCTTTTTTTTTAAGACAGCAGCCAGTGGAGGAAGCACGTGTCCATCAGTGATAGCTCTTCACGTTTTCATGTTTGACCTATAATTTCATGATTCTGGGGCTCCAGCATCCTTGCTAGCCTGACCCCTCCACTCATATATTCCAGTCCACGGCTGTCCATTGAGACGACTGGTGGGCAATGAACTGACAGAGAATGTCTTCTTTCATGATGAAAGACTGAAGCATCTCCATGAAAATTTCAAAAGTCCCAAGAAGTCATAACATCCATAGTAAAGTATTGATGTATATGTACATATTTTCAGTTTTACAAGTCTGCTAAATTCTGTGAAATAATAATAGTCCATTCTAAAGGTCAAACCATAGAGAAAGTAGAAAATTCTACTGTAACATAAAAATTAAGCTCACTAATCTCCTAGACAGAGTGAGGCATTTGACTGCAGGCCTGATGGATATCCCCAGATTTATAGATAAAAGCCCACTTTCTACTTCAGTTTGCTATCTAAAGAACTTCTGAATACTTGGAGAAAAAAAATAATGAATATTTATAATATTGAATTATCCAACACAGTTCTGACTGATGTTTGACTGTTTTCTTAAATGGCTTCACAATGTTCATTTGGCTTGGCCATGTAGGCTTTTCAGTGAAGGAATACAAACAGTGAGCATCAAAAACAACTCAAAATAAGTACCATTTCTGTATGCGTTATACTAATACACTGACTTCTGATTGACACTTGGTAGTTTGGTATAGCTATAACTTGAGAAGTCCTATGGTACTAAGTTAATATCCTCCTCGGGAAGACACAGGTATGCTTGCTGCCTCTACAATGCACTCCAGTTTCTATAACTTAGTTCCTTTCCTAAAATGCAGCCCACTGCATACAGAACCAGGCCCAAAATGATGAATCAATCTCCCTTTCTCTCTCGGTCTTTCTCTGTCTCTCTCTCTTTGTCTCTCTGTCTCTGTTTCTCTGTCTCTGTCACTCTGTCTCTCTCTGACTCTCTCTTTCTCTTTCTCTCTGTCTCTGTCTCTGTCTCTGTCTGTCTCTCTCTCTGTCTTTCTCTCTGTCTCTGTCTGTCTGTCTGTCTGTCTCTCTCTCTCTCTCTCTCTCTCTCTCTCTCTCTCTCTCTCTCTCTCAGAATTGAACTCATGACTGCCTACCTACCAGACAGGTGCTGTACAGCGAGGTACAATCCTGGTGTGATTCTGTCAATATTGCTCAGGCTCTGAATAATCAACTTTCTTTCGTCCCTCACCCAGAATTAGACAAATTTTCTAACATCATTCGTAGAATGTATCAGACCAGTTCGTTGGTGTATAAGTAAATTTCAGATGCTTCGTATTTCTTGACAATAACATATCTCATTGAAGACATATCTCAAATAGGTACTTGGAATTAATATGAGAATAAAGGACCAGACAGTAAACATTTTAGGCTTTGCAGCCAAAACTTCCTCTGCAATTAATCATTTCTGTTGTTACAGCACAAAAGTAGCCATAAACAACCTCCAAGTGAATGAGTGTAGGTGTGTTCAGATAAAGTTTTGCTTTACTAAAATCCAAATTTTATGTAATTTCATGTCAGGAAAAAAAGTATCTTTTAAAAGGTTTTTCCAGCCATTTAAAAATTTATAAACCTCAGTCAACTAACAGACTTTCTGTGCTGCACCAACCTGCGCAGAACAGGTGTCAGACTAGTTTTGCCCATCAATCATAATTCACCAACTTCTACATAAGAAAAAGATTGCCCCCTCCTAATCAGTCCTATTAGTTTGTTTTGTGTGCTTTCTACTTTAGGTGACCCAGAAGGACTCATAGGCAAGTGAGGAGGTTGATACCAGATAGCCTGCCTGTTGGTTGGTCTCTCACGGCGTTGAGGGTCAAATCCAGGCCCTCATAAGCTGTGTTAGCACTTCGATCACCAAGCTGTTCCCCTTCTTCCCAAATTTGTTTCTGTGAACATAAAAACGTGGGTGCGCATATACTTTGTATATGTGTACAATTTTTCAGTGTTCTGACCCTTCATTTTCTAACCTCTTACTCTTATGGCATTCATTTTACCTACTGCTTGATTTTATTTATTTATTTTTGTACTTTAGGGAAGGGTCTACAGGGTGTTCAGAGTCTCACTACTAGATATGACTCATAGTGGTCCACCTGTCCACAGCCTCCCAAGAACTGGAATTACAGGCGTGTGCCACCGCACCCAGTCTCAACTGCTGTCTGAGCACACGCTGGGGATTGGGCTGGCACAGCAGGCCTGAGGATCAACCCCGGGCCCATGCGTTTGCTTTCAGGCACTTTAATCCACTGAGCCATTTGGCCGGTCCCCCTACTGTTTAATCATTTGGGATGCTACATGAGCATTGAGAAAATGTAGTATTAAAGGGATATATGCTAGTGCAAGAATTCAGATTTCTTTTGGGTAGTAGGGATTTCCACTATTTTTACATGTATTCTCCAGGGTTCTCTTTTTATGTCAAGATATCTCTTTTAATTAATTAAGATTACTGACACATTTTAGGCATACATAGTGATTACAGTCATCACATGAAATCTGTACCGGTATATGATGGGTCTTGATTCTTTTTCCCCATCCCAGTACCATCCCTTCAATCCTTCTTCCCTCCCCATTTACAAGTTTTATTAGAGCCAGAAATATAACTCAACAGACTGAGTGCTTGCTTAGGTAAGTGCAGGGGCCAGGGTTCAATCCTTGGTACCACACGCTGCCCCAGCTCGGCCTCAGGGCACACTGAGCCAGTGATGGAGTCCAGGCATGGTGGCAAATACCTGTAATCCCAGCATTAGGGAGGCAGAAATCAGGAGGATCACTGCGAGTCTGAGCTGCGTAGTGAGACATAAATAAATGAGTGAATAAATAAATAAATAAATAAATAAATAAATAAATAAATAAATAAAATTACAAAAACTTATTTCCACCTTAGTCTTCCATGAAACTCTCACACACAGGCATAACTATGATGCATTTCTAACGCCAAAAATATTTTGTGCCTTTAAAGACTGCATTTTAGAAGATTTTGCTGTTGCTTTTCTTTTTTTGCAGTGGCTCAGGCTGCCTGAAGGGTAGTTGTGGGGATTGAACTGCCATACTCTGTGCCCGACTGGGATTTCCCTTGCAGGTGCTTCAACCACTCAGCTAATCCAAAAGCCCCATAAAGACTGCATTTCGATAACAGATTCTTTGCCATATTATATCAAACTAAATTTTATGACTTACTAGAAACCAAAGATCATCTAAACTATTCTGGTAACTTAATAAAAATACTTAAAAGAGTGATGCATAGTATTGTAGGGATGAGTAAATTGCGCAGGTCTAATAAAGTTTTGGCTGTTATTAATATGATTCTTGTCTGAAGTTTGACCCAAATTCACCTGAAACAAGTTATACAGGGCTTTCCACATCTTTCATTTATTTGCACAAGCAAGAAAGCAAAGCATGCATCAATTTGCATAATGCTTAAGGCTGTATTCGGATTGACACATGTGAAGCTTGCCTTGGTGGAAATGGATAACTCTGTTCCTTCTCAAAGGAAGGAATTTATAAATAATGAGCAAACATTGAGTGAATGGGTAAAGCTGTCACAATCAACTTGATGTTGAATTTCACTGTTTATCCCAGAACACAGGTTCCAGAGGGGAGATTTCATACAGATGCTAGCTAACCCTGGGTAGTTGGACTTGAATTCTGTTTAAATTATTATGCTAGCTATGTTTTTTGTTTGGTTTTTTTTTTTTATCTTCAACACATATTTGAGAATGACCCAGCAGAACCAGACCCTGTGATTTGACCCTAATTAGCACCCTGAGATACCATCCCTCAGTGAATCTGTTACTTCATTTGCTGTAGAAGAGGCATCCAGCAATACCCAACCCTGAAATAAATGCGGCTTAGCATTCCTTGCACACATATTCTTCCAATCATAGCAGCACTTTTGAGATAGACTTTAAGAGTTTCTGCAGGTCTGGAAGAAACCTCTTCTTTTCAAATCAATATAAATCTAATAGCATTAGCAATTTGCCAAGAGAAAAGTGATAACCCTATTGCAGCTTGGTTGACAACAAACACTTTGGTAATTTCTCGGGAAAAGTATTTCCTGTTGATCATTAAAAGCCAAATTTCGAGCCACTTCCCTCTCTGGATTAAATAAATACTATTAGTTTTTCAACAGTGTACAGTAAATATGGATTTTGAGACCTGTTTGTCTGCAATTCTTAAAACATTTATGAACATTGAACCGATGAATTTGTTTTAAGCATATTTTTTCATTTGAACACTTTTCCCAATGGCTTTTAATATGGATACTGTTCATCACATATTGAATAAAGCAACTTTTACTTTATTTAATGTCTTGACCCAAATCACATTGTCTCCATAAATATTTTACAGTCTGAGTGCAACAAAAGCGTGATTACCAAAGTCATGTCTGCACTTGCAGGTAATATACCATAAAAAATGAATTATTTTCCCCTTCCCTTGCTTTTCAAAGAGGGAACTGGAGTTTGTATTTGCCCAAGTGGGTTTTTTTTTTCTTTTCCTTTTCTCTTTTTTTGCACTAACTAGCTCCTAAGGGGTAAGATGCTGAAAACATGGGTCTGTGCCAAGTTATCATCTCTGTAAAATTCACAAAAGAATAAGAAAACATTGCTCACTTTTCTTCTTTCCAGCTGCTTTTTCTGAAAGAAGGCATTGGGAGACTTCCATTATCCTAATAAATGGAATAATGTTACTCAGTGACTGACTGAGAAGAAGATACACTGCTTTTCAAAGAGGCCAAATGAGGCCAAATGAGTCAAATAAAATTCAAATGTTTATTTCTTCTAAGACCTACCAAGCGTCTTGCTTTCTCTTAAGACAAGATTCACCAAACACTGAAATTAGAGCATTTCATGCGAGTGTCGAGACTTTGGAAATGCGTTTCGCAAAATAAAAAGGGAAAGTTGATGCATCAGTTCCATCCGCCATCTTTTGCTTTCGTAAGTGAAGATAAATTCTGAACTCTCAGTGAGACGTCAGTATGTCGGGTAGTTAAAGCATAAGGATGTTTTGGCACAGTGCTGTACCTTTCCCTGTCCTCAAACGCCAATGGTACAATCCCTTGTTCCCATTTAACTCTTATCTGCTGAGATAAAGTCTGTCTACTCAACGGTGAGCCACCCTTAGTTTCGGGGGGCCGGGGGGCCAAGGCAGCTTTTTCACACAAGGACCTCTTAACACTTCTGTCAACTAATTAATAAGGAGGACAGCCCAAAATAAGCCTAACTAAATGGTGTTTAGAAAGAACAGAGATGAAAAAGCAGAATGACTGTACATTTATATATTTCTGACATTTTCATCATTTCAAAATAAAATAGCTATCCTGCATTTATGTAAGACAAACACAAAACATATTTCTGTAATGACATAGATAAATACTATATACACATATTTAATATTATAGCTGAGCCATAATATTTTACAAATGATACCACATGGCTGTAGAAAAAACAACATGAAAAACATCTTCCTGCTCCCTTCCAATCATAGTGTGATCTAGGCAGCGGCTCTTGTCCCTGGCCTTCCTGGCCCTTGCTCCGGGTCCCTGCTTCCACAGTAGACATTTCTTCTCCGGGGTATGGCTGAGACCATGGAGAAGGCAAAGCCATGCTGCAGGGGGAGCTCTAAGGGACAGGCCCCAGTATTAATTCAGCTGCATCAGAAACGTCCCCGTGGGATTTTTCATGCTGGTACTGACAGAGAAAAATAGTTCTTTCTTTGATGTTCAAGATACTGTAAAGATGCAAGTTTGGAGCTACCAATCACTGAATTGCCTACAGTGGATTCACTCATTCAAAGCCATTGAAAGTGACATGCAGAGGAAGAAAGATGGAAACGGAAGCAGAAGAAAATCTGATGGCAGTACAACCCCAAGTGTCATTTTTCCACAAAGCCAGCTCCACCCTTGACCTCTCCATAGTAGAGACATCAGAAAGCAGCAAATCCTTCCTTCTTGCTGACATATTTTGATTTGGATTTCTTTCTCAGCAAAAAGAATTTTGACCAACACAATTGGTACATAAATCAATATAATTAGAATCCTCTGTTAGGTGTCAATTTAAAAAGACTGAAACTGTCCTGGCTTAAGCAGCAATGTTGTCAGATTTAAATGGATTGTCAGCCTGATTGACTTTGAAGCCACCCAGGAGACTATTACAGCCCGCTTCCAGGTGGGTCAAGGTGGGTCACAAAGACCCAGCCTTGTGCTTTGAGTCTGGGGCCTGGCTGCTTCCCCGTCCTGATTCTGCCTGTTGTGCAGTGAGCCAGCCAGCTCCACCCCACCCTTCAGCCACGACGTTCACTTCTTGGAACCTGCAAATCACAGACTGCATCCCCCGTACCTACGAGCCCAGTTTGTCTTGGGCGTTCCAGCCACAGGAAAGTGGATGCATACACATTTTCCCATTTCATGATACAGTATTACTATAGTGGTAAGATAATATAATAGAGATATAATCATGGTACATATATAATATTTCTCATGTTTCATAGCCCATGTTGGATTCCTTGTGCTTCTTGGAGATCGGCATGTGATATCCTGTCCCCATGTCTTTGTGCCTGGCTGTTGGCTCCCTTTAACTCCAAGACCACTGGTTTGTCTGGTAAATTTGTGTTCGTTCTTGAAGCAGGTACCTCAAACATTGTCTGTTTTTGGAAATACCTGCAGAGGAGCCTCCCTTCCTATTTTCCTCTCTTAACTGTCCAGCCGGCCTCCTCCTCCATAGAGCACCCACGGGCACTTCCGTGGGATGACACCCCTCACGGCACTCATAGTTTGTCACAGTCCATCTCTGTTGTGTCATTGAGGTCTCTGACATCAAGACGCTGAGCCCCATGTTCCTAGCACAAAGCTGAGTGTGTGAAGTGCAGGAGGAGTGTCAAGAAGGGACAAAGAGTAAGAAGGGACAGTAAAATATACGTTGAGGAATGGATAAACAAACTTGTACCAATAATGCTCTAAAACTCCAGTTATAGATGGACAGTTTGAAACTCAGTTCATTCCATAATTAGGAACTTCATAAAGTTTTTGTTTTCTGTTTAAGCCAAGTACTCTTAAGCTGTAACCCACAGATCATCCCTAAAAATGTCAGGTCTTTAGGGAAAGTGTGACAACTCTCAAATTCTTAAGCAAATTGTTGTGTGAATTACTTATGAGCATAACCTTTCGAGAGTAAAGGCTCACAGATTTCACCAAACTGAAATATGTGAATTAACCAAGCTAGGGCAGTAGTACAAGTATACATTAAAAGTTACTTACAAAGTTCAAAACCCAGTTTAAATGTACTAAAAATTTTTTCTATATTCTTTCTTATAAACTCTTTTGTCTTTTATATTGAAAGGGGCAAACTCACAGTTATATCACATCTGTACAGGGGACAGTTTTCTGGCCTAAGGAATCCAGCTGTGAGAAATGCCTGCTTACAAGAGAAGGAGGCGGGGGGGGGGGGGGATCACAAGTTCAAGCTCAACCTGAGCGACTTAGTAAGACTCTGTCTCAAAATAAAAATTTACAGATGGGTTGGGCATATAGCTATGTGCAAAGTCTCTGGATTAGATATCAAATACTATTAATGACAAATAGGGGCCGACCAAAGAGCTCAGTGGATTAAAGTGTCAGCAAGCAGGTACAGGATCCAGGGTTCGAATCAGGGGCCAGCCCTGCCCCCACGGCATGCTGCTCTGGGGAGACTGTAAACAGGAGGATCACTATGAGTCCAATCTAGTAGTGAGACCCTGAACATCCTGTGGACCCTCTCCCCTCCAATAAAAAGAGAGAGAGAGAGAGAAACAGTGAAGTGACAGGATAGTTAGTGCTGCTCAGGAGCTTGCTTTTCTCTGGGCAGGCTGCGCTGTGGAATTCTGCTTCTGGACTGTGGATTCCGGAAACCTCACAGTTGTGTTTGGCTCTCTTTCCTCCTTTTCTCTCTCCTTTTTATCGCATCCATTATTTGAGAAATAATAGTCATTTAGCATGGAAAACCAGCTCCACTTTCCCAATCAGTCTCTCTCTCTCTCTCTCTCTCTCTCTCTCTCTCTCTCTCTCTCTCTCTCCCTTCCCCATCTGCCAAGTGTGGGGGAGGGAGGGCTGAGTTTAGCAGCTGTCAGCCCATCGTTACGGGCTTCCCGGCCCCTCTGCACTCCTTAGATTGGTGTAGTCACAGGGGGCTTTACCCCAACAGGCTCTCGGGGGAACAGTCACATACCTCTTGATTTGGCTGTGAAGTTATACTTGTGATTATTAATAGACAAGATAAGAGGCTGGTGCTCTGTTCATCCATATTCGAGCTAATTATTCCATTTGATCAAAGCTGATTACGATAGCAATAGATAACCACGCCACGTGGAGAACTCCAGCAAGTGGGGGCCAAGAGCCTCGATGCAGAGCTGCCATTGGGTTCGTTGGATAGGAAGGCGAGTGCAGTGAGAGAGATGAAGAAGCTGCTTCGGTTGATTAGCAATGTGCTGCATGGGACCATTTATAATGAAGCATATCATTTAAATTTTCCTTTACAAATGAGTCCAATGTGCGTTGCAGGCTGCAGGCTCTGTTAATTGTCACAAACATTGCCTTTTTTTTTTTTTTTAACATTATTAGCTCTTTGGCAGGATCTCCATTGTTGACTAAAAACTTGGCATGATCAGGGCTTGCTGAATAATTTAGGTGGTTGGCAGCTGGAGAAGGAGAACACACACATCTAGGCAGACAGACATGCTGCTTGAGCTCTTTATATAATAGGATTGTATACAAAGCAGAGTACCGTCAGCAGTGACTTCTGTGTCTGTTTATAGGTAAACACTGATGTTAGTTTTATAGGAAAACTGGAGGGATACTTCTCACAAATTGCATGCGGCATATGAGACAGATGCACTGAAGGGCTGTTCAGATGACTGGGATCACTGCTGACTCTCATAGAACACGGTGCTGGAGTTTCCACCCAGGGGCACTTGGGCTGCCTCCTCACCAGGTCCTTGGAGGCTTGACCACTGGCTACCGTAGAACTGGTAGGAGACAGAACCCCCAGAACTCTGACAGCTTGGGCACAGCAGATAAGAAGGCTATGTGGATCACCAAGACTATGAAACACATGCACTTGGGAGGTCCACATGTGTGACTGTGTTGGGTGCTGGTGTACAATGACTACTGCCTGAGGTGGACACAGAGAGGTCCAGGGAGTATGGCTATATATATATATATATATATATATATATATATATATATATGCTTTTAGGACATGAGCCAGACCCCCCCCCTGTTTCCCCCCTCCAATGTGTAGACTGTGCCACTTAAGACTACAACTTTCAGTGGACAAAGACAACCCCAGTTGCTGAGGCCAGAAGGATTAGGGGTGCGTTAAGGGGTGAGCCCCAAGGTTGAGTCAGCCAAATGAAGACTCCAGTGGTGTCAGCACTCTTGCCTCCAACACCCATCCTTTCTCCCAAAGCCACAGCTTCTCCACAAGGCACCCTGTCATCTCAGTGGCCAGTTATCCAGGGCTCCAGCCTTACACGACTCTCACTCAAGACTAGTAAGAATAATTGAATGAGATGGCACTAATGGGAGTTCTCAACTGGGTCTTGTTCTACTGGGCAAAGGGAGTGATGGGCCCCTTCCCAAAGCAATGACCACAGACCTGGCTGTAAGTCTGGGGGAGGAAAGATACCCAAGTAACAAAGAAGAGGGAAAGATACAGAGGCTGAAACAAACAAAAAAGGCAATAAAAATAAACAGGAGTGCAGTTAGCTTCCTTTTGCTTGCTTAATTTGGAAAAGGAGATTACTTTCTACTTACCTGTGTTATCTAGTGGGATAGAAGTAGTTTCTGAAAATAAAATATTAGAATGAAATGTGTGTCCGGATATGCCACCATGATCAGGCTTTCCCCATGCCTGGTTACAGAGCGAGGGTTAAATGCTGGAGCTACGCAACTGCTGTCCAGTACAAATGGTTTCATGGGGCAATTGGTTAAGTCCTACGTGTGGACACATTTGGGTCCTCAGGCTCCAGAGAGTGAAGTCGAATGTCTATCCCAAGCTCTGTAGTATATATGCCAAATGCCCTAATCATTGAATTTTACAGGCTTCTTAGGGAACCAATGCAAAGTTACGGAACCCACAGGTATTTTTATTATTATTTTTTTATTTGGGGGGTAGTTTCTGGGAGTGAACTCAGGACCTTGCACTTCCTAGTAAGGCGCTTATGTAGCTGAGCTAGCTCTCTACCCCTGATTTTTTTTTTTTTTGTCTATTTTATCAGACTTTATTTAGCATCAAACTTAGGCAAAAATATTTCTATAAATTTAAGCCCATTCCTGTCAACTTTTATATTGGGTTCTTTCCTTTATATTTTGTCTGATTCCATGATACAAAGTATCACAACAGAACTAAGACAATTAGACAACTGGCCCTCAATTGAACAGAATCCATGACCATGATCAAAAACTGCCCCATGAAAAGGGAATGAACCAGTTCAAAAGGAAGGAATTTCCGGGGTGAGGAGAAGGACAGGAGAGGGAGCAGGAGAAAAAGATACCTCCGTGCGCGGATAAGATGGCTTGGCCCCTTGCACCGTGGTTTTCTGCTGGTGTACGGAAAGGAACAGCTGAGGCTTAGTTTCTTTCCTCTCCTTTTTTCATTTTTTTTCCTTTTCTCTTTCCTTAATTTCCTAATTTTTTTTCTTTCTTTTTCTAATTTTGCATACATGTATCTAATAAACTGAACAATTCATTTGAAGATGACAAATACTGTTGAATACTTATTATTTTGTTTGGTAACATTCTGTCTCATTTCTAATTTTTTTCTTTTTCATTACCATTTTGTATTTTCTTTTCTTTTCTTTTCTTTTTTTTTTTTTTTTTTTTTTTTTTTTTTTTTTTTTTTTTTTTTTTTTTT
>PVJA010016195.1:24600-44051 GCA_004027025.1 Myocastor coypus | reverse complement strand
TTTTTTTTTTTTTTAAATTAAATACACTCAGTAGCCAACATACAGTCTGTGTTCCATCTCTGAAGTTATACAGTGGCATAGAGAAATTTGTTTTCAATCCCGATTTCAACTGATTAGGCCTGTCTGTCTCAGCCTATGCTGGCACGCACCCCAGTCACTCACCAAGCTGGCCTGACTCCACATGAGCAGTAACATGTCTCCACGTCAGCTATCATCAGATACAAAGTCCCAGAAATACGACTTCCTCTCACGCTGCAACTCTGCCATCCTCTCAGATGGAGGAAGGGAAGCATCCCAGGCTCTTGACTTCCATTTTTTGTTCAGACTCTATCAGGGAAGAAACCTCTCTCTGAGCAAGGATACATCTTTTCACCTTCTCCCACCCTATCTTTTGTCTGGGAAGGCTGGCAGTAGATGCAACACTTACTCAGACTCAGAAGCATCCCCTAGCAGCCTCAGTACCCACTTTCTTCCATTTCTGATTTCCTGTTTGGGCTAAGGCACTCCTGTCACTCTCCAGCACCCAGGCTTGTAGTTGCTAATTGATTTTCCACTCTTCTGCACAATCGAGTGACAGATTTGATGGGCACAATTAGAACCACCTGCTACAAATTTCCAATTTCTTTTGTTACTGGGCAACTGTTCCTGGTCTAAGACTTTTTAACACTGTGGAAATCAGAGGGAAGGAAAATAGACCCTCCCTGCTAACCAACAGCTAGTCTGGTGTTATAAAACTTTTTCAGATCCTGCCACTTTACTTTCAGACAGAGTAGGAATGCAAATCCTGATTTTCAAAGTTAGTATGGATAATTGTCTAAATGCAAGTACCTCAACCAACCATGGAATATTTGATACAAAATAATAAAAATGATAGCAATTTTGTGACTTTTGCCCAAAAAAGATAAATCCTGCAGTAATTTATTTTTCATAGATTTAAATAAGTGTTGTTTTCAGGCATTTTTATTTTTAGAAGTTTTACCAATTTCCTAAAACTGTTATCAAGTTTTGAACTTATTTTTTTTAAACTGTGATAAAATATAGATAAAATAAAGTTCACCACTTAAACCTTTTTTTTTTTTTTGTACAGGAATCCAACTCAGGGTCTTCCACTTGCCATGCAGGCAGCCTGCTCCTGAGCTGCATCCTAGAAATGGCCCTATGCCACGTTTAAGTTCAATGGCTTTCCCTGAAGTCATACTGCTGTGCACTCATTCCCATTGTCCATTCCTAGAATTTTTTTCTTCCTATTCTGAAATCCTGTACTCATTAAAGGAAACTCCTAGTTCTCCCCTCTTCTCTACCCCTGGTGGCCAGTTCTCTTTTCTGCCTATAAGTTCAACTATTCTAGGGCCCTCCTATAAGTGAAATTGTACAATGTTTGTCTTTTCGTGCCTGAATTATTTCACTTAGCCTAATGTCTGAATGGTTATCCATGCTCCAACCTGTCAGAATTACTTCCTTTTAAAGGCTGGTTAGGATCCCACTGCGTGCATGCACCGGATTTGGCTTATCCATTTATCCGTCAATGGGTTTTGGTTTGCTTTCAACAAATGACAGTTGTAAATAATGCTACTTCAATCATAATGAACACATTCATGTTTCTGATTCTGTTTCTTTAAGTATATATTCAGAAATGAAATTGCTACATCATATTGATAATTTCATTTTTTAAATTTTTGAGGAACTAACACATTATTTCTCAAGTGACTGGGCCATTTTGCTTTCCTAACTGTAGCATGTAGGTGTTCCAACTCCATCTCTATATTCTGACCAATTTTCATTATTTTCTGCTTGTCTGCTTTGTTTTTATAATAGCCATCCTGTTGAGTGTGTTACCAAGCTTCCCATCACTGTGTGTTATGGTTTATGTCTAGTTGCCCCCCACCCAAGCCTCATGGAGTCACTGGGCGGGGACTTCCAGAGTTTGAGACTTGATCCATGATCCCTGGGATTATAGGTTTTAGTACTGATGGGATTATGGTTGGAAGTACTTCTGGGATTATGGGTGTAGCCTAGGGCAGGAGCTAAGGCGGAGAACCTGAATTTAATATAAAGAGAGACAGAGAGACAGACTTGAGCTGTTGCTGTTGCTCTGCTGCCGTGTTTGGCTGGCTACCTCTGCCACCATTTTGTTGCTGTTCCGCGGCCATGAACTGGATGCTCTCTGCTCTGTTCCTCTCAGCCTTGGGCCAGCCGAACATGGACTGAAACCTCCAGTAACTCCAGTAACTAAATAAACCTTTCCTTCCTTCATTTTGAGTGTCGGGTATTTGTCTCAGCAACGATTAAAAAGTAACTAATACACTGTGAAAAAGAAAAATAAGAAGTACAATATAAAATAGGAAAGGTTTACACTGGCTCATTGCTTCAGCCTATGGCCAGATAACTCCACAGCTTGTATGTCTGTGGTGAAATAGAACACAGGGAAGAGGAAATGGATCACCTCACAATGACCAGAAAGCAGAAAGAAAAGCAGACAGAAGAAAGGGCTACGGACAAGATAAAATCCCCTGTGGCACACCCCAAGAGATTCACTTCTTCCACAAGGCTCCATCTTGTACAATTTCCACTACCTCCCAATAATTAAATTATTAATCCGTCAATGAATTAATCCACTGATGGTGTTGGAGTACTGACTTTAAACTTCCCAAAAGCTCCACTTCTGAGTATTGCTGCATTGAGGACCAA
The DNA here is from genome assembly GCA_004027025.1 of Myocastor coypus. Classification (NCBI taxonomy): domain Eukaryota; kingdom Metazoa; phylum Chordata; class Mammalia; order Rodentia; family Myocastoridae; genus Myocastor; species Myocastor coypus. The sequence continues at coordinate 41,363 of PVJA010016195.1, read as the reverse complement.
CCTTCAATACGTGACTCTTTGGGGGACACTTCATATCCAAACTGTAACACAGTGATTTGTCCTTTCATTATGGCTTTGATTTGCATTTCACTTAGTGATAAACAATGGTGAAATCTTTGCATGTGCTTCTTCTTTACATCATTTTAGAGAAGTGTCCAGTTAGGTCTTTTGCCCTGTTTTAACTGAAGTGTTCTTGTTTCTGTTATTAAATTATAGGAGTGCTTCATATATCCTCTATTTTGATCTCTTATGAGATACATGGTTTCTCCCACTTTTGGGGCTAATTTCCACTCTGTTGATAGTCTTTTTTGATGCACAAAAACTTCTCATTTTGATGATGCCAAATTTATCCACTTAGTTCACTGCCTGTACTTTTGATGTCACGTCCAAAAGATTGTTGCCACATCTAGTCACATGAAGCTTTTTTCTGTGTTATCTTCTAAGAGTTTAATAGTCTTAGCTTTTATGCTTATATCATCAGTCTACTTTAAACAGTACAAGTAAAAGGTAGTGCACCGTTTTGCATGTTAATATCCAGGTTTCCTAATATTAACTGTTGAAAAGGTTGACTTTCCCCACTCAGTGACATGACACCCTTGTTGGGAATAATTTGACCAAATATACAAAGGTTCATTTCTGTTTTATTTCATAGATATATAGGTCTTCATACCACTAGCACATTTTTTATTACTGTAGAGTGCACTAAGTCTTGAAATAAAAAAATGTGAGGCTCCAAAATTGTTGCTTTTCACAACTGTTTTGGTTATCCTGGATCATTTATTATTTTGGTAGGGACTGCAGAGACTAGGTGGATCACTTTGGGTACTTGGACATCTTGACAATATTAAGCCTTCCAGCCTATGAACAGGGGATGTGTCTCTATTTGTGTCTTTCTTTGAGTGGGCTACCTAGTGGAGCTGCTTCTAATGAATTACATTTTATCGTTTTGGACAGTGTCAATGCAGTAATGTTGGTACTATGTTATGGGTTGTTTCTTGTTTTGCTTTGTTTTTCTCTCTTCTTTTCTTTTTGCTGTTTCAAGGATTGAACTCAGGACCTTGCACTTACAAAGCTAGTGCTTATGCTGCTGAGCTATGCCACTGGTCCTCTAATCACACTATTGTTATATGCTGACTACTATGTTGTTCACAGACAGGAAATTTTTTTTTTCAGATATGTATGTCACTGGTTAAACTGACAAAAAATACTTAGAGATCAAGCACAAAATCCTTTTTTTTAAAGTGTGTACTTTTGAAATATAAAACATTTACTCTGAAATGATTAAAAGAATGCAATGCACACTAAAATTCATTGCTATTTTAAAATGACATTTTAAAATTAAAATGTAATGTTTACCATCATGAGCAAATTTTTCAGCAAATTTCATCAGAAAGTTCATACGTATTTTTCTATTCATGCTAAAAATACACTCTTGGGCTATGGGGATAGCTCTGTGGTCTCAATGCCTTGCGCTTGACAAGGGCAAGGTCCAGAGTTCGATCCCCAGTGCCACCTGCCATGCCAGCTGGGAACCCAGCATGGTGGCTCATGCCTGTAATACTAGCATTAGGGAGGCTGATATAAGAGGATCTCTACCAGTCCAAACTGTATAGCAATGCCCTGTATTTAAAAGATAAATAAATAGATAAATTTAATTTATTTTATTTTAAATGCACTCTTGATTTCTTAACTTCTTAAAGAAGTTAACTAGAAAAGTTGGGTTGTTTTTTTTTTTTTTTTTTTCTGATTTCAAGAATTATTCTGTTGAAGCTCATTTACGCAAGAATCTGCTCCTACCACATGAATAAAAGCAAACTTTTCTCATTTCAAACATGTAATACTTACATTGTTAATAGACAACTTGCAGAAAGTAGTAAAGCACGATAAAACCACACGCTGTACAGGTATGAGTGCCGCGGATGTCTACAATCACTGCTCTAGCATTGTCTCTGAGGCATTTCAAATTTTGTCTCTACGGCATTTTGTTCTTTGATTTCTCCTCTGTCAGTTCCTTTGAGACTGTTCTATTTTTAAGTGATCCCATTGCCTTTGGTACCCTAGCAAGTTAAGAATGCATGATAATGTTTTTAAAACCCAAAATTACAATTTAAAAGTCTAATTTGCTTTCTCCTTTGGTGTTTTGGGTAATTTCATCAGGCCTTTCTTTTTCCATTGGCTCAGCATGTCTGGCCAGAAATCACCACTGAAATTGCTTGTAATTTTAGATGTCTTGAAAATAGATATCTCATAATAGCTTGGTAGTTTCAAACTTAGATTTAAGCTCAATTTTAGTTAAATTTTAATACTCACAGTTTTCTCATTACATGTGCATGTAGGAGAAAAGATTCAAATTTTCTAGATTCACCCTTGATGCATTCATGCTGGAAAGGCAGCATTGCTAGCAACCAATGCTGGAACATAAAACTGTTTGGGGAAAATGCTAGTGGGTGTACACCTTGAGTTAAGTCCTAGGACTTAAATTCATCTTCAGTGAGAATGCATATTTGAACACACTTGAATAAGCCAAGGACTCCATGTGCCTGTGAGCAAACTTTTGGAAGCTGCAGAGTGACTACTCCAGTTCCTTTCTTACCAAGCAAGTGTGATGAAGGGGTGTGTGCGAATGGTAGATGCTCATTCAGAAAAGCAGAACGCCTGTCCTCCTCCTCCCTGCCTACCCCCACCCTAAGCATCGTACAGCCTGGTGTGTGGTATCTGACCTAATTATAAAATTGGTCACGTCACACTAAAAAAAATATGTTACTGGCTGGGTGGACATTACCACCTAGCTCTGAAATGAGAGCTTTCTCTGTTCCTGACACAGTTTCAGAAATTTAGTGTGTAAGAGTCAAATTCTCTTCACTCATGCATTTCTGGGTATTACACTAACACTTGGCATGTATTAGTCATGTTCAGGGTCTTTGTATATTTTTCTGATCCACGTTCTAAAGAATTAACCAGTAACACAATTCTGGTGCCATTCTTCATACTTCATTATGTTTTAATTACTTTTTTATTGTTCTGAAACATGATACAACCATTTCTTTTTTCTCTTTTCAAGGTTTGAACAGGCATTTATTACCAGTTTGATCAGCAATGTGGTAAACGTGAAGAACCATTATTTTTGGATAGCTCTTCAAGACCAAAATGACACAGGAGAATACACTTGGAAGACAGCAGGGCAGGAGTCTGAGCTGGTGCAGTACACACACTGGAACGTCCATCAGCCCAGTGAGTAGAGGGCATAGTGATATGAGCTTCCCCTCACTTTGTACTTGGGTTTCCTTAACCCAGAATTCCTTCCACCTCTTAGTCTCCTTTTTTTTTTTTTTTTTTTTTTTTTTTTTTTTTTTTTTTTTTTGTCTTTTTGAGACAGGGTCTCGCTATGCAGTTGAGGCTGGCCTTGAGATCACTTTTGTAGCCCAGGCTGGTCTCGAACTCGCACCAATCCTCCTGCCTCAGCCTCCCGAGTGCTGGGATTACAGGCGCCCAGCTAGTCGCCTCCTTTGTTTCTTCTCAGATCTTTTCCTAACACCTACATCAGCTCAAATGAGCACCACAAGTATGCAGAAGGAACATATGGCTGGCCATTTTGTAAAGTATGTGTATTATTTGACACATTCAAGGCATACATTCATTGCTGGAGGCTACACTTGCATTTATTACCAGGAAATCCAACTTCTCCTCAAGCCTCACTCCAACTCCCAAACCTCCAGTGCCCAAAAATTCCAGCAGTGGGGGCTTTCAGGTTAGCTCAGAGGTTTAAGAGCCTGCACAGGCAATCACATCCCATTCAGGCACTAGGGACAGTGGTTCAATCCCCAGACTCACCCTTAAGGCAGCCTGAGCCTGCCCCCCCCCAAAAAAAAAAAATCCCAGGGGCTTACTCAGTCTCGAATTGTTCCAGTGGACTACCAAAAGGCACGTCTGACAAGTTCACAGTAACAGTTGTGTGGCCTCACTGTGGCGTGTTGGTCCATCACTGCCATAGCACTCTTGCTGGTCTTTCTCTTGTGTGGAACACTAGGGCTCCTAGCTGGGATGCCAAGTGAGCAGGAATATTAGTTCATCCTCTGATGCACAGCGTTAGGTCTCTAAGGGCGAAACTATGTGAGCTTGCCTAGTTCCAGAGACACTAACAGCTCCCACCACAGCCTCTCTGTGTCTGTGGAATACGCTTGAGGTATGTTAAGCTTAGGTTGACAACCCAGACTGATAGTGTATCTTTACTTCAGGGTAGGTTCCTTCTTGGATCCCTTGGTCTCTTTCTTGCCTGTAGATCTCCATCAGGACCACAGCAACAGACTACAGGCAGTAGGTTTCCTCTAACTTCGTATCTGGAAGAACGGAAGAGTCTCTGGTGCTTCCTTCTTAGAAGAACTTTAGCGTAAGACTCTCTGTACTGCATGCTGTTCTGGTTAAAGTAAACCTATGTAAACTATATAGATGCTCTAAACATGGGTAATTACACTAAGAAAAGTGTGCAAGTTTTCTATGGCACCCTTCTCTTCAACACACTTCCCTTCTCACAACCCCTGTTAACACATGGTGTAGTTTCTTTGATATTTCTATATGCATAGACATACGCATGTGCATGTGTAATTTTTGAATGGAAATAGAATTGTGTATTTCTGTTATTTGCTTTTTTATCTTAACACTGTGTCCTGGAGAACTTTCTATACTGACATTTATTAATCAATATTTTAACTATCATATTGAGTATTAGGTTCCAATGTATAAAGTTTAGAGAGATATGTACATTGAAGTGCTAGCAGCAGGAAAGCATGTGATACATGTTGTAAGAAGTACAAATGCAGTTGGGTGTATGGTATACACCTACAGCCCCAACACTGCCAGGCTCAGGCAAGAAGATTACAAATGCTAATCTGACCGGAGCAACTTAGTGGCCTAGGGAGACCTTGTCTCAAAACAAAAACAAAAGCAGCATTGAGGATGTAGCTAACTGCAGTGACCCTAGGTGCAGTCTCTGGTATCTCTGGTACTGTAAAAAAGGGAAGGAGGAGAAAGAGAGAAGAAGGAGGAACAAATAAAATGCTCTGAGTTAGGAGGAATGATCCATTCTCCTTGAAGTTACAAAAGTTCAAGGTGGAAAAATAAAAGTTCAAGGAGGAAGTTGCATTTCATTTGGTACTTAAAATGTGCCCGGATTTGGTGGCTATACCAGTAAATGAAGTTTTCTAAGCAAGCATAAACATATGGAGCCAAGGAAACATTGAGCATCTTGGAGAGATTTTAGTAGCTTCACATAAGTGAAGGACAAGGTATATGAAAAAGGACTTCAAAAGGTAAGACCAGAAAGGTATACTGAAACCACAGCTTCAGATTGTAAAGTGAAGAATATTTATTCTCTAGGTATGGGAAGTCATTGAAGATTTTGGATCAAGAAAGTGTTAGGTTCAAATTATTTTTAATTTCCATTTAAGGTGTTAAGTAAGATGATACTGATAGACAAAAGAGATTGCACTGCAATGAAGGGTACCCACCCTTGGCCCAGACTCAAGTTCATATCCCAGTCATATGATGCTAGGGAAGTTACTTAATCTCCCCATATGTATTTTTTCATTTTAAGACTAACAGCACCGCCGGGCGTGGTGGCGCACGCCTGTAATCCCAGCACTTGGGAGGCTGAGGCAGGAGGATCAGTGCGAGTTCAAGACCAGCCTGGGCTACAAAAGTGAGCTCATGGCCAGCCTGAACTGCATAGTGAGACCCTGTCTCAAAAAGACAAAAAAAAAAAAAAAGACTAACAGCACCTACCTCACAGACTTATTAGAATAATTAAATGAAATGCGTCAAGGTTATTGCTGCCTTATAAATAATAAATATTAATCTTTCTTATTACAGAGAAGTGATGGTAGGAATTTGCCTAAAGCTAGATAGAATATTGCATGTGATCAGAAGTACAGTGATGTTTCATTTATTTAACAATGTGTTTCAGTGAGGCACTTTGTTATTAATCCCCCATACAATACTCTCCTTACTTCAAACACATATATCCATTGCTTTCTGAAGCAGCTCTAGAATCTTCCTGAGTGTCTTGGGTTGTACTTTTATGGCTGTCTCAATGATCCAAATAGATTCAGTGTTTATTTTTCATCATCAATTTGATTTAAGGAAATAGCTAGATGTGGCACGATGCCAGAGCCAGTGAATGAGGGGGATGAGGATTCACTGCAATGTTGTATTTGACAGAAATTGTTGTGAAAATAAAATATGTAGCACAGAAGTGTCATGATGGAGGATGAAGCAGTTTGCCTATTTCTCAGGCTGTTTTCCACATACATCATTTCTCAAACATTTTAACCGTCTAATATTCAGAGTCTGCCATAGTGTTCTTGGGTTCTCAGCACATTTCTGTCATAGTCTCATACCTGACCAACATCACCGTGATGCTGGATCTTGACTGACATGCTTTTCAAAAACAAGGAGAACTGGGGGGTTCCCATGAGAACTCTGAACTGTGGTCTCAGAATCACAACTGTAGGCTCAAGGTTCAGTTAGCATATTTTTACAGTTTGAAACAAACTTTCACATTAATGTGTTGCTCATAATCCATGATGTAAAGTATAGCATGCTTTAGCATAGCTTTCCTCACCCGTAGCCCGCAGCTAGCTCATTGCTCTGAACAAGTTCAGATGTGTGTTTTGAAGAGTTATGCACTGCTTCTTATATTGAAGAGCTCCACCTCTCTGCTGGTACATGGCAATGGACCACACTATATTTTTTTAAATCATGCTATCATGTTTATCCCAGCTTCAGTCATACTTCCTTAGGTATGCCGTTTACTGTGCACTGGGTCAGCCACCAATGTGAGCAGTCTGAGAAATCACAAGGCCTGAAGGAGGATTTGAACATTACATTTTCTCAACATTCATGATCCAGGTTTAAATAGATTCCTTAGACCTTCTGAAGGGGAGGATGAGAGAGAAAGACAGAGACAGAGAGACAGAGACAAGCAGAGAAAAAGAGACACAGAGATCAAAGAAAGTCTGTTTCCATTCTCTCTGTTGAATATATGATCTGAATACCTGTACTTTCCAGTATTTCCAATGCTGGGCCTTGCATGTAGTAAGTTTAAAAGTTGTCACATCATTCTAACATTTAAAACGCTAGACAAACTGTAAAATCAATGACTCCTCTTAGATACATCTGAGAAATGAGGCCACAGAGCAAATTATTTCCCCCAAAATTGCAGACATGGCCGGAAGGAGAGAAGGAATCACAAGTTACTGGAGTGGAAAATCACAAGCACAAGCCCCACGCAATCCAATATGGGGATGGGAAAACTGGAGCAGGAGCTAAGAGAACTGCTGGACCCTCAGAGTGGAAGACTCTGAAAGTTAGAACTCTAAGAGGACTTGTTCATGAGGGGCATTTTGTCTTCAAGGGCTCTACCAGGTGTTCACAATGAGTATCAGAAAAAGTCCCTCAAGTATCCAGCAAAGGGAGCAAAAAAGAAATCCTTTTGGAATTCACCAGTTTCTTTGTTACTGAGGATCAAACCCAGGGCCTTCACTGAGCTACATTTATTCACCTTTTTCTTTTGTCATTTGAGCAAGAGTCCTCTTTATTGTGCCAAATGGTCTTGAACCTGTGCTCCTCCAGCCTCAACTTTTCAGTGGTCTATGCGAGAGTCGCCCCGCTGTCCCTCATTAGCATTATTCTCCTAACAAAGGCTCAACTCACTGGAAACTGTTGCACCAGAGCCTGACCTCCTGGTTTATTCAGAACCTAACCTGTCTGGAGGAGAGGAAATGAACTGTTCCAGCCTCCTCCAGCCGCTCTGTCCCAGGAAAGGAAGGAGAAGCAACCGAGAAGCACTGGCTGGTGAAGGCCACCAACCAAAGACTGAGACCTTACCATAGATGCAAACCTGCCCCTGCTCACCTCTTGCACCCTCCCTACAGAAGCCAGTGCCTCCGGTTCCTCACTCCAAGCACAATGCATCCACTTTTCAATAAAAACATCACAAAGCGCATGAAAAGGCAAAAAGACAAGGCTTGAAGAGACAAACAGCAGATCTGATCATATGGCTGGAATGTTGGAATTATCAGGTGATTTTTTAAATTATGATTATTATATTAAAGATTTCAGTGGAAAAAAGTTGATAATAGATAAGAACAAATGGGTATCCCAGTACTTGGGAGGCTGAGGTAAGAGGATTGGTGAGAGTTCGAGACCAGCCTGGGATACAAAACTGAGCTCAAGGCCAGCCTGAACTGTACAGCGAGACCCTGTCTCAAAAAGACAAAAAAAAAAAGGGTAATATAAGCAGAAATGGAGATTCTAAGAAAAAGAGAAATGCTAGAGATTTTAAAAACACTATAAAAGAGCAGATGAAGGCCTTGAGGGGCATACTGGCCTGGACACAGCTGGTAAAAGAAGCTCTGTGCTTGAGGGTATGACAAAAAAAATTTCCAAAATGAAAAGCCGAATGGAGAAAAAAGATTGAAAGCAACAGACAAGAATATCCAAACACTGTGGGACAGCTATGGACCATATAAATACTTATAATGGTAATATTAGGACAAGAGAGAAGGAATCCAAACACTACTTGAAGCAAAAAAAACAAGAATTAAGTCAATGTCAAAACCCAAACTTCTGCTCCACAAAGCCCAGAGTGCACCAAGCAGAACAAATACCTCTCCAAACTACAGCCATGCATGTCACATTCAAGCTTCAGAAAGTGAAGGATGAAGAAAAATTCTTGAAGGAGGCCACATAAAGAGCTTTGCAGAATGAATAAGGTAAAATAAAAACTTGTATTTTTCTTTTTCTTAATTAATTCAACAGATGAAAAGATGTTCAAAATAATCATAGCAACATTGTACTCAAATATATTCATATATATTAAGTATATAAAGGTAGTGTATGAATAATATTAATTTATTAATACTATATATCAGTTATATTTATATATAATATATATAGTAGATATATATTGCTTTCTGTATAAATAGAGAGAAGAGGGGCCCTGCCTTGTGGTGATGTGTCAGTGTAGCTTTATAGTTGTAACAAATGTGCCTTGCAGTGTGTCACATCAACAGCAAAGGACATCACATATAAGGTCAGAAAAAGTGGCAATATGGTAATTTTCTGTATTTTCCACTTAATTTTGCATATTTTATGTTTACAATCAGAATTTTAGTTTTTAATTAAAATATAAGGATTCATGCAAAAAGTTAAGACAAATTAAATCTTTTTGTGTACACAAAATATTACTTAAGAAATTTGTGCCGGGCGTGGTGGCTCACGCCTGTAATCCCAGCACTTGGGAGGCTGAGGCAGGAAGATCGCTGCGAGTTCCAGACCAGCCTGGGCTACAAAAGTGAGCTCAAAGCCAGCCTGAACTGCACAGTGAGACCCTGTCTCAAAAAGCAAAAAATAAAAAAAAAGAAATTTGTTTAGAAATTGGTAGTTTCAGGATTAGGAAGACAGCTCAGTGGTCTAAGCTCTTGCCTGGTAAATGCAAGGACCCAAGTTTGGTCCCTGGTACTGCATGCTGTGCCAACCCCGGAACCTCAGATGCACTGTGCTGATCCTGATACTGGGTGTAGTGGTGCATGCCTGTAATCCCAGCACTGGGATTAATTAATTAATTAATTAATTAATTAAAACAGTGGCTTCCTGTAACTCTGAGATATAGCACAGTTCACTTAATACAACAAGCTTCTTATTCTATAATTCTATTCATTTTATTAAATTGAACGAAGCTGTAAAGTTTTATGTCACATTATACTGCAGAAATAAATAACTAAAAGCTCAGGTACTATTTCTACATACTTGGGAATTTTGTTAGGGATGTCTATACCTGTCAAAATAAATTAATACATTTTGAGTAGAAAAAATTTGGGGTTTCTAATGTTAACTTCCTTAGGGCATACTTAGTTGTCTAAAATCTGGAATTGAAGCAGAGCTCCTTGTCATTCATAAGTTTCTGCTGTAATTTGCTTGAGTGGCACTATTTTTCTCTTTTCCCTGAAGCAAAAATAATACTATGATGCTCAGTTTGGCTGCTCATGCTGATTGACGTGGAGTAAACTGTCTGTGAATAAGATGAAAATATAAATCTTTTATGAAGAAAACAGTGATCTAAAAGCTCCTGTGTATCCCTTTTTCTTTTAAGTTGCAACTTATAGAAGCTCCACCCTAAATGACATTTTCTTTCCTGCCTGTCACAAAAGAACCTAGCAGCCTGGATCCATGTCAGGATCTTAACCCAGAACTGGTGAGATAGCTGACAGATTCAGCATCAGCTCAGGCAAGCTCAGGGACCAGGGATCGATCCCTGGCACTGCTTGCTACTTCGGCCCCACCCTCAAGCACACTGAGTGGACCACTGAGACCACACGTGGTGGCACACCCCTGCAATGCCAGCACTGGGGATGCTGAAAACAGGAGGCTCACTATGAGTCTGGTTTTCAGAATAAGACCCTATACTACGTACATAAATTTAAAGAAAAAAAAAAAAAAGGAAATGATCTTAACCCAGCATAAACTGACCTTGTGAACTAACCACTGAACAGAAAGCCTGCAGCTTTCTGTGCTCTCAGCAACGACTGCCCTTAAGTTATGCCAGGAAACCATGTGATCTATGGTAGAACCACAGATCTCTTTAAACTTTGAACTATGCTTATCAGAGAATGTGATGAGCCACCATATATCTATCACCACATGTCAGCAATGATCAATTCTTGGCCAAAATCCCCATAGTTTCTTATAGAAAATTCTGGACATTATATGGAAATATTTCAGCATTATTTCCAGAGAAGATTTCCTTTTGTAAAAATGTGAGAATACAATTATCACATCTGAAAGTAATTAACTAGAAATCCATAACATCATAAATCTTTAATGATCAAATTTCCTAGTGACCCTTACATACTAATATACTAACATATGTACATATATATAATCCTACTTAATTTTTAGTATATGGTCTTCCTAACCCTAACTTTTCTTTTTTCTTAAAATGTGTTGGTGCAAATGGATTGTTTGTCTTAAAAATTGTCCTAAATTTTATGCTTCTCAATTGTATCCTCATCATCCTTGCTTTGTTTTCCACAAAGTCAACATTTTTACTCTTAAAAATTTAGACTCGGAAATCTGATCAAAATAAAGTTCTATTTATTTTGTCAGTTCATTTATTTATTTTCTTTTTAGACAGACCATCTCTTAGAGAGTTTTAAGATTCTGTCCTGAAGTACATAATGTTTAATTTTCCTTTTGTGTTATTAACAGCTCTTGATGACAAATGCATAGATCCAACAAGTTGTTAGAGGGTTTGAGGCCCTTGGTTTTTGTGTTTTTGCCATGTGAGGTTTTGAACTCAAGGCCTTACATATGTTAAGCAAGCACTCTTCTAGTGAACTATATCTGAACCATCATTAGGAAGAGTTTCTGCATGTGCAGCTGGAATATTTCTAGGAAAAAGTAATTCCCTCTCATTATTATCTTAATTACTTTGCACATGGTTTTTATGGAAAATTAGAGTATATGCTTACTACCTTCCCTCTGCTAGTTTTCAAAATGATTGCGCCTTTATTAGCATCTTCCAACAGTGATCAATTAGAAGGGTTTTGTTTTATTTTTTGAGGGGGAGTTAGCATTGCTATGATGCAAGCATTTTAAACAGGTTTGATGTATTTTAATTTATGCAGCTTTCCTTTTCAATCCTTGAATTGCCCCACCATCATGAAAAGAAGCTCTGTAATAACTACCTCCTACTTCCTTGTAAAGGGACAGTGCTAGCTAGCCATTGATAGCATCCTTGCTATCTGATAGAACAAGACACAAGTGTAGACTTTGGGTCATCTGTTTAGGAGAGTCCTGGCCTTTTGGGGAGGAAATGGTATTATTTCTGTACATAACATGGACATGTGGGTACTTACTGTGGTGTTTTGTTTCTTGCCCATTTTAGTGTACAGATCCAGAAAGAGGGGTGTGTGTATGTGTGTGTGTATGTGTGTGTGCGTATGTGTGTGTCTGATATGGAACACTTTTTGAGTTCAATTCAAACTGGAACTTTAAATTCAAATTTAAGAACAAAGTCCTGTCTTTTACTTAACCTATCTTTTATCTTTATTTGCTTTCTTTTGGCTAAAATTTTCTGTTCTCAAGATAGCAGAAAATTCTGCTACTTTTATTTAAAACAAACAGCAACAAAGGGACTCTATGGTCCTTGTTTTTTGAGAGAACTAAAATAACCAGGTGAAACAGAAAAAAAATGGCTTTGATTTAAAAATAACTATTGCCACTAATTAAAGGAAAAGATGACAAGTTATTGTCTCGCCCAAGGAGAAGCTAATATTGCATATAGAAACTTTGTACTTAGATTAAAAGACTGAACACAAGTGGAGGAAAATAAGCACCTCTATACTTGTTAAGACATTACAAAAGCTTTTCTGAGATGTGTGAGGGCTTCATTCAAGACTAAACAGAGGAAAAAAATTGCTTGAGATCACTGTTTTACAGTCATCATAGGCCCTGCAGCAAAGGTCCTTGCATAGATCAAGAGGCTACACTCGGAGGCCTGTTTTGTTTACAGCTCATCTTACAGGTGGTTCCACTGTTGCTACAAGTCAACAGAAATCATCCAAGGACAATGGCAGCTGGACCCAGAAGAGCAAGTCAGACTTGTTTTCTTGAAAGTGTCCTAGGCGTAGTGAAGGCCCACAAGGCTATTAGGTCCGCACACACCTAGACAGAACGGCCGGTCTTCAGGCTCATCAGAGTTCAGAAATGAACCACTATGTGAGAACAAACTCAGCCTTGTTTCTAAGCATTCTTTAAACATTTTCATAATCATATAAGTAATGAGCATACAAGGTAAAAAAGGGATGTGAGATCTTCCAGGAAGCCCTGTGGCCACACAAGAGAAAGAAACTCCCAAGAGAATTAGAGAGCACTGCATGAAGAAAGACAGACATAATTAAGGAGAATTTATTCATTTGTTCCTTCATTCAGCTACCCTTTATTGAAAGTCCATGTGCTCTGTACCTTGGTACTATCTCACAATAATCTCAAAAAAATCTGGTTTAAAATCCTGGATCAAACTGTCACTAACCATATGAACTTTGACAAGTTACTAAATCACTCTGTGCTTCCATTTTTCCATCTTCAAAATGCAGATACTCAGACTAGCCGCAAGTTTTTGAAGTTAGGTAGGAGAAAGGCTGTGTAAAATGCCTGGTGTGGTGCCTGGTAGATGCACAGTATGTGATGCAACTTCCCTGCCCTTCCTGAAGCCCCCTCTTCCCTCTGGAGAAGGAGAGGAGGCGGGAGAAGGTAGGTGGAGGACTTGAGTGGTGAGCCTGAGAGGGTGGTTGCAGGCAGCGGAAAAATAACTGAAGAGGGTCCAGCAAGTCAGCTGTCTAGAGCAGGGTGAGCCTATGGCATGCGTGCCCCCATGAGCTGTTTGTGTCACCGAAAGCTCTAGAAGGTTCACCTTCTCTGGTCTAGAGGCACCAAACCCAGCATTTTTCTCTCCTTCCTTGAAGCTACAAACCAGTTCGGTTGGCTGATTGGTTTATATTTAGGTGTTTGACTTAGTAGCTGCTTTCCCAGCTCAGCTCATTTTCTACAATTACATAATTTTGTTAAATGAGAGAGACTGGGAGCATGAATTAGAATTTGTTAATTCCAGAAAGCTTTCTCATTTATGTTTGAGGGAGAAAAGGTAGGAAGGCAGCTAAGGTGACCGGACAAAACATGAGTCAACATTGAAGCCGGGCGTGGTGGCGTACGCCTGTAATCCCAGCACTTGGGAGGCGGAGGCAGGAGGATCGGTGCGAGTTCGAGACCAGCCTGGGCTACAAAAGTGAGCTCAAGGCCAGCCTCAACTGCATAGTGAGACCCTGTCTCAAAAAGACAAAAAAAAAAAAAAAAAACATGAGTCAACATTGAGAGAAAGGACGGTAGTCTTTCTTCTGTGGTGGGCAGTGAGTTACCAAATGCACAAACACACTTTCTGGGAGAAAGCCTGCCTCTGCTCTGGCCTGTACCCCTCCCCTTACATTTGGCTTTGCAAGCATCCCCACGAATTGGCTTATAAATTTGGTTTATATCTCCCTTATTCCTAACTCCCTTTATTACTCTACTTTACTGCTTCTTTGTGGCTGAGACTCTTAAAATTTGGGTCAAATGTTCCATTAAGCTAACCACTTTAGAATACCAATAACACCCTTGCAGCACTTTTCATCTTCGGGTGGTTCACAAACATCTCCTTCTTCACTAATGAAGATGAGTTGAATATCTATAGTGTCTAAAACCAAAGCTATTTAATCATTGTCTGATAGAGGAAGTAAGACAAAATGCAGGGCCAACAAAAAAGTATATTACATTTTAAACTTGCTGATTCAAACTTTTAAAAACATTCTTTCAACATGCAGGCAGAACTGATGGAACAAAATCCCAGTTTTTATAATGTAAACAGCCGTAAGATGAAAAGCAAAATCTTGAGGGTGATTTTTCTCTTCCTATCTTCTAGGATGTTTTTGAGTGCATAATTTCCTGTGATTTTCTTGAATGTTCATGGCAAGAAAATAATTATCCACATATATTTGAAATCATTTATTTGTTTGTTTGTTTATTTGGTACAGTATCTCACTACACAGTTTGAGTTCATAGTGCTTCTCCTGTCTCAGCCTCCCCAGTGCTAGGATTATAGGTAAGCACCACCATGCCTGGTTTTAGTGGACAGCACAGCATGTGGTTCCAGGGATCGAATCCAAGTCCCTGAGCTTGTCAGGCAAGCACTTAGACCGCCGAGCTGTCTCCCTAGTCCAACCCATATATTTTAAACAAGCCTTATTGTGATTAGTTAAACTACTCGAATTTCACATTACTATTTGTGCTGAGACTTAGAAATTCTTTCTAGAAGGTTTTGCACCTAAGCTGTATCATCCCAGAAAACTGGGCTTCCCACAGTTCAAATTCATTGCACAGAGCAGAGCATGTAGCCTCTCCCTGTTGCTCATGAGCCACCTAGGTTGTGAGCTGCAAAATTATACTCAGCAAACCTGAAAAGCCTTGGTCATGGCAAAGGTGGCTGCACACCGTAATCTCTCTCCCTCACCTACCTCGCCCCAACCTCCATCAGTGCCTAACTAGCTATTCTGGGCCAGTAGAGAGGTATCTGATGATCCTGCATGCACCAGCTGGTTCTCTCTCTCTCTCTCTCTCTCTCTCTCTCTCTCTCTCTCTCTCTCTCTCTCTCTCTCTCTCTCTCTCTTCTCTTTGCTGTATCTCAGCCATGCTTAACATCTTTTTATTTATTTATTTTTTACATCACATTTATGCATTTTTTTAAATTTAACAATGGTTATACTATATATTTTCATCATTGGATCAGTTTAGATTAACAGATATAGGCATATAAGATTGACCAAACAATTAAACATTAACACTTTCAATAAATGTTAATTTTTTTAACAGTTGATACACTGCATATTGTTCTCACAATAGTAATAACATATCTCTCCTTTCACAACTATGCATTTTCACCTCTGTGTGTCTCTTTGATGCATCAACATACATGCATACCAGACTGTAAATTTCTTACAAATGGAGACTATCTTGTCACCTTGCTGTCCAGAGCCAGCACTTGCTGCACACCGAGGATTATTGAAGTCTTGGGTATCAGTTCTTCAGCTCTTTGGTCTTTCTTCCCTCCCATGGTACTTTGTTCCCCTTCTCCAGGAGGGGTTCTTCCCAAGTTTGCTCTACCTTCTTTCTTCTCACATACACTCTTCATTCTCTTTTAATCATTCTGTGGGCATTATACAACTAAATTTGGTGGCAAAATGTCGATTTAATTTAATGAATGGTCACCCTAGATACAAGAAAGCAACCTCATTTTTATTCAATACTTTTTTTTATTTTAGGGAAGAGTCTACAAGGTGCTCAGGGTTTCATTACTAGAGCAGACTTGGAGTGATCTGCCTGTTTATAGCCTCCCAAGAGCAATACTTTCTCCTGTTTTAATTTTTTAAACTTATTTTACTACAGGGGCTCACTACACAGATCCGAGTCATAGTGATACTCCTGCTTTCAGCCTCCCAAGAGCTGGGCTTACAGTCACCTCTCAGTGTGCTCTGGGGGTGGGGCTGGCATGACATGCTGGGGATCCAACCCCAGTCTCTGCACCTGCCTAAGCAGGTGCTTTAGTCCCTGGAGCTATCTGGCTGGCCCTGAAATACTTTTCCTATTTTTTGAATATAAATGTTTCCCACTACTTTTCAATGAACCTTCAAAGATTTGTATTTTTAGATGTATGAGTTGTATAGTGTTTTCTTTTACAAAATTAAGAATCACCTTAATTCATAAATTGTTTCTGTGTGAAAATATGTTCCTTGTCTCAGTGTTCATCAAGCACAAAGTGAAATTTGGTCCCTAACATTTCACACCAATTAAGAAGCTGAGGAGGGGGAGCTGTGTATTGTACTTTCTAATTCAGGAGCCACTCCTTTTCCCTGATGACTACCCTTATTCTTGTCCCAAGAGTTTTTTCCCGTCTCAAGAATTTATCTCATTCTCTCATGCACACACACTGTACTCTGTAGAATGATTGTGAGGACAATATGCAATATGTCAACTTTCAAAGAAAAGAAAGGGGAAAAGAAAAAAAAAAAAGTAATGTGGATTTAGAAAGGTTAATGTTTAATTGTTTGATCAATCTTATATACCTATATGTATTAATCTAAACTGATCTGATGATGAAAATATGTAATATAACCATTGTT
>PVJA010016195.1:0-24500 GCA_004027025.1 Myocastor coypus | reverse complement strand
CAAATTGAAACAAAAAAAATAAATAAAACCTCAGTCACAAACTTGAAAAAAAAAAAAAAAAAAAAAAGAATTTATCTCATTCTCCCATGGCCTATGGCTTACCAGTTGGTCCTGTGGTGGGTGCCGCATCTCATGAATCCATTATTGAAGTACAGATTTTTCCCATTGAGTCTAGCTCTCAGAGGATGAGCACTATGCACTTCTCATTGTTGATTTTTTACAATGGAATTTCCCAGCAGTAAGCTACAAAGGGTATTTTGCGCTCAGTAAGAAACAGCTCCCAATTTCCCGTCTCTTGCCATCTGAGCTAAAACGTTGACAATGTCCAGATTTCAGGCTTCACAGCCTCTTTTCTCTTGTTTCCATCTTCCATTCTTTTCTCCAGAGATGAAGAGAAGTGAAATCATCATGCCAACAAAACATCCTTTTCAATCTCTATTGTTCTTGTCAGGGTGCTTCATTATGAGCTGTCAATTATTCAACACACTAAACAGAGCTATCTTTGGAGTGACAAATGTTTTAGTCGTCTGGCATTAAAAATGCTCATTTTTGGTGTTTAGGCTACAGCGGTGGCTGTGTCGCCATACGAGGAAGTAGTTCATCCGGTCGCTGGGAAGTGAAGGACTGCACACACTTTAAGGCGATGTCCTTGTGCAAGCAGCCAGTGGAAACGCTGAAGAAGACAGAGCATAAAGAAAGCTGGCCCTTCCAACATTGCTATCTGGACTGGGAATCCAAGCCTGGCGTAGCCAGTTGTTTCAAGGTGATCCTGAGGTTACTTACACAGTCTCAACAGTATCAGCATTACTTTGGTCTGATCTATGTATCAAAATTTCCTTTATTCCAGCACAGATTTTCCAGAACAATGGCTGGCACCCAGCAGGTGTTTAGTTATTTTTGCTGACTGCATCTGATCTTTCATTTATATAGCATTTGAGTGATTTTAAGGGAGCCCTGGCCTGTCCACAGTGACACGGAAGTTCTGCTCCTGAAGACCGGTGTCTGCTAGCAGAAATACCATGGGCCACTACTAATTCAGGAAGAGCACCATGAACTGCTAGCAGCCCAGGAGAGCTCTGAACTCCTGATCTAAAGTCAGCTCCCAGAGTCTGGTCCAGTGAGACAGAACATTCATACCAGTCAGGGAGAACAACTTTATATTCACAGTTTGGCTTCAGGAAGCATAGGGTCTTGGGTGGTCTGATGCCCCAAGATTCAGCACAGCTGCCCCGGGTGAGCTCCCTACATCTGCTACTCTTTGCACCAGTACAGGGGCTCCAAAGTTGCTCCTGTTTGTTTTTTCTAATATTTTAATCATTTATTTATTTACCTATTTATTTATTTGATACAGAATCTTGCTACTGGACTCGTAGTGATCCTCTTGTCTCAGCCTCCCCAGCACTGGGATGATAGGCATGCACCACCACACCAGGTTTCAGTGGCCAGCACACCACTGCAAGGGGTGCCAGGGATCGAACCTGGGTCCTTGAGCTTGCCAGGCAGGTGTTTAGACAGCTGAGCTATCTCCCCAGCCCTCCTCTGGATTTTCTGCCTCATATATTACTGAAATCATAGGGCTAAAGCATCATAGGACATATTGGTCCTGAAGGAGTACAGATTTTCTTCCTTATCTCAGGATATCGTACTTCTGGGTACATTCTGCCTCACAACTGCAACCAAGACAGGGAATGACTGAGTCAGCCAAGGTCCTTTAGGAGCCTATCTTAAAATACTGAGGCCTAGTCCATGTTGTTCTTAGTGCTAGGCCAAACATATACCTAATAGGGGGTCCAACATTCACTTTGTCTTAATATTGTTTGCAAACTCATTTTTTTTTCTTTGCCAGACCAGGGTTTGAACTCACAACCTTGCACTTAGCAGGCAGGCCCTTGTGCCACAGAGCTATCTCCCTGGCCCCTATGTTTGCAAACTCATGAATGAAGTATTTATGGAATAATACAGTTTTGCTACTGAGCATAGCTTTTGTAGCTTGATACCTGATGATCAAATGAATTAGTATGTTCAGTTAATGTGTATGTGTATTTGTACATATGCATATGTGTAGAGAGAAAGAGACAGTGTGCCTCTCCTGTCAGAAATGCTTGGAACCAGAAGTGTTTTGGGTTTTAGATTTTGAAATATAATGAGATAGCTTGGAGATGGAATTTTAGACAGAACACAAAATGCATTTGGGTTTTGTATATACTTTACACACATAGACTGAGGATAACTTTGTACAATACTTTGGTAACTTTGTTCATAAGACAAATTTTTGTACATTGAAATGTCAGGAAGCAAAGGTATCACTATCACAAAAAATTTTGGGTTTTTAAAGCATTTCAGATTTTGTATGTTTCAGATTAAAAATGCTCAACACACACACACACACACACACACACATGACAAATACATGTGTCTATATATGCTAATACTATCCTTGTAGAAATATCTATTTGTAAATCAGGCTTAGATCCTAGATTTAAATCAGTGACTCCTCCAATCTTCCCATAAGGAATTTTTTTAAATACTGTTTTGAAATACTTTTTTTACATTTAGCGGTTTTGTTTTGGTTCATTTTACAAATAGAGGTTCCCTAAGTCTTGGGAGAATGCTCTTCTCTAATAGTTGGGCATGTGCAGAGCATGGTGAAGACTCTAACTGTACAGATATTGCAGCTCAAAGATGGCATGAAGTAACTGCACTGCACCCCATCTAAAGGTACACATGCAAAACCCTATGTTAAATTCATAGGCTCAGAAGTGACCGTGCAGAATTACCAACATTGGAAATGAATAAACTGAGACCAGTGGGATGAAGTGATGCACCCAAGATCACGATTATTTATTGGCAGAGTTGGAATAAATCCCTAGTCTTGAGACTCCTGGCCCAGTGCTTTGCTGCTATACATCATCCTGATGTGTCAACAAACGCATGGTGTGCTTGATGTGCTTTGTAGGAGGATTTATGAATTTAGAGTGATTCGTGAAGAGGTTCCCAGAGGAGGCAAGTTTTGACATATAATTTAAAAGATGGAAAGGCTATGCTGTGTTCCACAGGACCTGGAAAGCTATTTATTTTTGTCTTAGCAAAACAGAGCTAGTGAATGCTGCCTATAGGCTGTGCCTACCTGCTTTCAGAGGTTCAGGTTTTGTGCTGGACAATAAAAATGAAGAGGGTGAAGATCAGGAGCTCTAGGTCTTCTGGCCCTCACCATGCTTTCAAATAAAGCCAAAAATAGATAAGAATAGTGATTCAAGCCTTCTTCTGAGAAGTAGCAGAGAACTGAGACACGGCAGAACATAACACCTGCTACTTCAGCTAAAACCCAAAGACTTGTCGTAAACCCAGGACGCCATTTCTCATTATTTGCCATAGTCAGCCTGATTCGTGATCATTCATCTAGTTCTAATTTGTCAGAAGGCAGTCAGCTGGGGTGGAGATTCATGGATCCTGGAAGCAAAGAATCTTGAGTCTAGTCCCAGCCCAAGTCTAGTTTGTAGCCATATGACCTAAAAGCCTTAACCTCTTTTAGTCTTACTTTATCTCTTGACAGTTATTGAGTGAAAAATATACGCCAGTAGTAGATTGTGTGTGGGAGGGGAAGTCTTTGAGGAGCTCCTTTATAAGACCTGTGTATTACATCTTCCTCATGAGTTTGTTGGGAAGATAAAATGAGCTAATAATTTTACAAGGACTAGATGTACTCTTGTTCAATAAACATTACTTCCGTTAGATCAAGCTTTCAGTAAGATAATAAGGGCCTGAGGCTGCAGCTAAAGATAGAGCATGTGCTTAGCATGTGAGCAGCCCTGGGAGCAAGCCCCAGTGTGCATGCATGCGTGCGCACACACACACACATGCACACACACACACACACACACACACACACACACACACACACAAACGTGAAAATCCTAATACTGCTGCTCTGGAAGCAAAATCAGGCAATCACACTTTATCCATGATGGTGTTATTTTTTCTTTTACTGTGCAGGTATTTCATAATGAAAAAGTCCTGAGGAAAAGAACATGGAGAGAAGCTGAGGCATTTTGTGAAGAATTTGGAGCCCATCTTGCAAGCTTCGCACATATTGAGGAAGAAAACTTTGTTAACGAGCTTTTACATTCCAAATTTAATCGGTAAATGCTTGTTGCTTTTGAAAACTTACAGTTGAAAATTCTGTCTCCTAGTAATGGCTTCTTCATGATGAGTATCCCACATTGTTTTAAATTTCAATGTTTGCTTCACTTCGTTCTCAAAGTGCTGTCGGATGCTTCCATGGGCTCTAGAAGCTTTGAGCAGAGGAAGCAGATAGTCAGAAGATTGGGGTCCTGCTGCAGACCCATTAGGTCGGATCCCTCAGTCTGTAGCTAGAGCAGTGTAGATCAAGCCCACTATACTCTTTAGTGATTTGAAGTTGGCCACCACACCACATCGCCTTCTTGTGAGTCCTCCCATCACGTGGCCTCTTGGATGTTCTTGTCAGTATACATTTGGGGGGAGTCTTTTCTAGCACAGCCACAGTTACAGCACAGTATGTCCAGCCAGAGATCCAATGAGCAAAATTCCTGAGGATGTGGTCTAACGGTGGCATACCCCCAAGGCTCTATAGACTCATTTAATGAAAATAAATGAATGCTCATATGGGGAAAATATCATGCCCAACCTTCTAGATGTCATCTACATCAAGTTCATGTAATCAAAGACTTAATTTCAAAGAGCAGTGGAGGCTAAGAGTAGGAAAGGTTTATTGGGAAACAGGAATAGACCCTGAAAGACAAGCAGAGTCCTAGAAGTGGGCTACCACAGAAACCCTTTGTCAGGATAACTTATACAGCAAAGTCACAGTGTGGGTACATGTGGGCCAAACTACAATCAGCCTATAGGATTACACTTATTACTGCTCAGCTAATATTGATCCATTAGGGAAGCAGGTCATATAGCAAGGGCGCATGGAAAGAGCAAAGGTATTTTAGGGGAGAGATGGGTCTGGATGCTCTGGTTGCCCACCTGGGAGACTGACACCTAGAAGCCCTGACTGACTGGTGCTAGTTACAGTCTAATTCTGAGTTTTTGCTTCTTTAGGGAGGTATGTAAACCTGGCCTCAATAGAATGATAAGCTTCCAGTGACAATTCTGATGTTTGTTCTTTCTGTTGGCTTCCTTGAGAGTCCAGCCCCTCCCTGACCATGTATTAGTTTCTACCTAACTTAGCCATCTATAATTGTACCAGGTAATGTGTTCCAAGCTCAAGAAATCTACATTCTCAACAAAACACTTGCCTGAATCTCAAACAAAATACAGAATTATTTTTTTGAGGAAAATCTTGGCCTTTGCCATATACTTTTTATAGGGCATTCCTATAATGAAGTTAATATCTAATATCTATCAGGTTATTTATCATTGACCTTCACAAAAATGATCTTACATATGGAAATTTTAACGACATCTCCACATATGAGTTTCATGAAGTACATGGGGCAAAGAGTACAGGGAAAAATGTGATTACACAACAATGTACTACGTTAGAACATTGTCATGTACTAGTATAGTATTATAATACACTAAGAGCTTCTTTAAAAATGTTCTCAAAAAATCCCCCTTTTTTTTTAAAGTCCCATGGGGGAAACATTTCTCTTTCCCATCTTGCAAGATGGTGGGCAAAAAAACTGAGAAACCAGACACTAAAGAGAAGAAACACAAAGCCAAGAAGGCTTCTGCCAGTGGTACTGAAAAAAACAGTAAAGTGAAGGCAAAAAAAGTTCAAGGGGAAGTCCCACTGCAGCCAAAATCCTGTTCTGATTAGGGAAATAGGTAGATACTCCCATTCTGCTATGTAGTCCAGAAAAGCTTTGTACAAGAGAAAGTACACAGCTGCTAAATTAAAGGTTAAGAACAAAAAGGAGAAAGTTCTTGCTACAATCACAAAGCCAGTAGGTGGAGACAAGAATGTAGGTACCTGGATGTTAAGCTTTGAAAAATGCCTAGATACTATCCTACTGAAGATGTGCTCTGACAGCTCTTGAGCCACGGCAAGAAACCTTCCAGTCAGCATGTGAGGAAACTTCAAGTTAGCGTCACTCCTGGCACCATCTTGATCATCCTCACCGGGCATCACTTAGGCAAGAGAGTGGTCTTCCTGAAGCAGTTGGCCAGTCGCTTGCTACTTGTGACTGGGCCTCTTAGCCTTAATCATGTTCCTTTACAAAGAACACACCAGAAATTTGTCATTGCCACCTCTCCAAAAATTGATATCATGGGCTGGGGAGATAGCTCAGTGGAGTAAGTGCTTTCCTGGCCAGCCCAAGGTCCTGAGTTTGATCCCTGGTATCACCAGAAAAAAAAGAAAGAAAGAAAAGAAAAGAAAACCTTTTAAAAAACTGATATCAAAGTGATGATATCAAAGTGAAAATCTCCAAATACCTCATTAAATGTGGTACCTCTCTTCAAGAAAAAGAAGCTGTGGAAGCCCAGACACAAGTGGGGTGAGATCTTCAACACTGATAAAGAGAGATACAGATTTCAGAGCAGCATAAGGTGGATCAGAAAGTGGTGGACTCACAGATTTTAGCAAAAATCAAAGCTGTTCCTCAGCTCCAGGGCTACCTGTGATCCGTTTTTGCTCCAACAAAGAGAATTTATCCCCATAAATTAGTGCTCTAAATTTCTTACTAATAGCCTAATTAAATAACTGATACATTTATAAAAAAAAGTCTCATGGAACTGCTAGTTTGCACATGAAATTCTGACTTGAAGTTAGAGTTCTAGAGTATGGCTGACCTCACTGACATGGGACACCTTTAACATAGAGCTCTCTGGTACCACCTAAGGGCTGCTGAAGTTAGACTCTGAGGCTAATGTGTAAGAAGCTTCTAGATTAATTTTAGATTATTATTCAGGTAGAGAACCATGGAAAAGGTAGGGGTGGCCTCCAGTGTTCTAAGCTGTGCTGTGCTTCATCATTTTAGCCCCTTGCAAAATATACTCACAGATTCTGTCCTGAGATTTCAGAGAGGTTCACCTATGAAATACCACAAGCAAGCTTCTTCCCAATTTCTTTAAGATCAAATGTCACTATGTCATTTCTATTTACATATGTTCTTATACTTGAAGTTTCTACTAGAATGTGGTACCAAGCATCTATCAAATTACTGATCTTTAACTACAAGGAGAATTCAGTTAAACTGCGTGTGTGTATTTATTTTAAAATTATACAATGTTAGGAAATCTGCCACAGAGAAAATAAATATTAATTTATTGGGCTTGTATATGTCAGGAAAAATAAACTACAAGTAAAGTAGGGGAGAAAGTAAAAAATTATTGGGCCAGCCAGATAGCT
The DNA here is from genome assembly GCA_004027025.1 of Myocastor coypus. Taxonomy (NCBI): domain Eukaryota; kingdom Metazoa; phylum Chordata; class Mammalia; order Rodentia; family Myocastoridae; genus Myocastor; species Myocastor coypus. The sequence continues at coordinate 17,161 of PVJA010016195.1, read as the reverse complement.
CAGCAGACTAAAGCACCTGGTTAGGCAGAGTGCAGATACTGGGGTTTGATCTTATTCCCTACTGGCCCCACCTCTGGGGCATGCTGAGACTACGACTGAGACTGGGTGTAGTAGCACGTGGCCTGTAATCCCTGCACTTAGGAGGCTGAAACAGGAGAATCACTAGGAGTCTGATCTGTGTAGTGAGACCCTGTAGAACCTGTACTAAATACATTTAAAAAAAAATCTCAGCACAGGAAGCATGATGAAGTTTCCAGCTTGTGCTTTGGAGATGAGTGTGCCTAGACTAACCTGCAGGTTGTCAGTGCCAGCTTCTCCTAACCCTGAGTATAAGGCCTCACTGTGGCAGTGACCAGCCAGGCACCAGGGGTCGCTCAAGCTTTCCCCATTGCACTGACTTTAATTCACACTGTCTCTGCAGATTAGGTCAAGTATCTGAGAAGCAGTGCTTCCTAGTAGGCTTGCTTCCCTGCACTAAGCAAAATAAAGCATCTGTCATGATTTCTGCATCTCTTCAATGTTTAATTCTTCAAAATTATCCTCAGAAAATTATCTTTGTGAGATGGTTCATTGTACAATTAGGCTTTATTGCTTGATTTACTGAGTACTTTGGGGTTTGACATATTTGTGCTGGGCCTACTAAGAAGGAAGATGGTTCTCTGTGGAGCTTCTTGCCAAGGCCAAACCAATGGTGGCTGCAGAAGTTAATCTTCCATGGCTCTGACTGATTTGTTACAAAATTATTTATATTGGGATCTGAAAAAGACCCCAAGCCTACTGTGTACCTTCTATTAAATGCAAATAATGGTGATTAACTTTCAGAAACTACATGAACATTTGAAAAAAGAATCACCAATCAAAACATAGTAAAGTAGTATGAGCACCATAGCAAAGTAGTAAATAAATGCTGAAGCAGTACAAAGTCCTTTAGGGAAAAAGTGTCCTGAAATTTGCTACGAACCTGTTTTCATGTGCTCATGTCTTAATGGAAAGACATTGCCATTGCTGATGGGCAACTCATGTTCTCATGGGTTGACTTTTCCCTGGGGCACATCTTTGATGACAAACAATACCAACAGAAACCGAATGGAGTCTAAATCTCCCCCTAGTTCATTTCATAGCAGAGGTTTTTTTTTTTTGTGGGACCAGGGTTCGAACTCACGACCTTGCACTTGCCCAGTAGGCACTTGTGCCTCGGAGCTATCTCCCCAGCCCCATAGCAGAGGGTTTTGCACATAAAAATGACAAGTAAAATTTTGTTAATTTGATCAGTCCTGCCAGTAGCATCAACTATTTCCTGCACGCATGAAGATTTTTAAAGATTTTTTTCAAACATCTTATAATATAATAGGACTTTGATGGGAAAGGCAAAATGTTTGTTTCTTTTGTTCCTAGGACAGAAGAAAGGCAGTTCTGGATAGGATTTAATAAAAGAAGCTCACTGAGTGCAGGAACATGGCAGTGGTCAGATGGGACTCCTGTAAGTATTTCCAAACTGGACCAAGGAGATGCATTTGCAACAAGTGACTTTAGGATCACTGATACACTAACCTTACACTCAGGGTTAGAAATAATGGTCATATCTCCCATAACAGAGCTGGATGTTTGTACCAAAAGTGTTATTTCATCAAAGTCCTGGAAAACTTTTTGCTAAGAAGATTGTTCTGATACTCTTGCCCTGCCCTGTCTCATCCTGAAAAGAAAAAAGATCTCCACAAAATTTCCTCCAACCATGTCCAGTGTGAACAGGCCTCTGACAGAGAAGCAACTGTTCTTTACGATGATACCTTCCTTCATTTATTCTCCTCTTCATTTCCTATGTGGGGCCTGTTTGTGTATGTGGCCCTTGTCCATGTCACAATGAAAAGAACATTCTGGAGAGTCATTTTCAGTTTATCTCACTCTAAAAGGTCAGAAAAAGGCCAAGGAGATAGTTTAGTGGAATAAGTGATTGCCTGGCAAGTGCAAGGGCCTGAGTTCAATCCTTGGTTCCGGAAAAAAAAAAAAAAAAAAAAAAAAAAAAAAAAAAAAAAAAAAAAAAAAAAAAAAAAAAAAAAAAAAAGAAAAAGAAAAGAACTAAAATTCTGTTGAGCCGACGAGATAGCTCAGTGGTCTAAAGTGCCTGCTTTGGCAGCCACAGGGACCACAGTTCACTCCCTGGCACCACATAGTACGCCGGCCCCACACGAAGGGCAGACTGAGCCAGCCAAAAATAAAGTTAAGAAAAAAAATAATAAAAGGATAGAAAAGCCAGCCTTAGAAACACCACCTTTACCAAAACAAGTTGTTCCAGAAAGGAAACATAAACACCTAGCTTTTTATCCAGCTTCACACTTGCAATATCTCAGCCTGAAATGGCATTATACTAGCGCATGTGCAAAATCAAGCTAGGGAGTTTTCCCTGTGAAACAGGGCTCTAGTAAGAACCTGCCATGAGCATGTGACACAGCCACCATTCACTGTTCCATGCACTGAACTGCATGCACCCCCCCACCCCAGGCCTCCAGAATCTCATTGCATCCTTCCAATAGCTCACTGCAGTGGGCAGTAGAATAATTAGTAGCTTGCATAATACAGTGGACAGCCAAGATTTGCACATGGGTTGTCAGAATCCGAAGTCTTGATGTTATGGTACCTTCCAGAGGGCAAAATATCAGTACCCAATATTGAAGTAGAGCCTATAGCATATACTGAAGACGAGGTCATACAGACGAGCTTCAAACTTCTGGCCAGGATGGGATATGTATTGTAAAAGATCAATGCTTTTAATGTGAGAAAAACAAATGATAGGCATATGATAGACAAAAATGATTATAACATCTTTAATCCCATATTGCTTTTTGAAAAGGATATCAGAAGTACAGCAAGCAAGACCTTACTGACCACTAGGATGTACCCATCCATGTGCTAATGAAGAAAACAAGGCCCAGAATGGAAGCCAAGATAGCACTCATTTCTTCCTTCTGGTGTAGTTCTCTCTCTCTCTCTCTCTCTCTCTCTCTCTCTCTCTCTCTCTCTCTCTCTCTCTCTAGCATCTTTAAGAAAAAAATGCTAAATATTTATGTGCTTGTTCTTCACAAATGTGAAACAACTTTTACCTGGAATGACATCCAGACATTTTTAAAGTTTTGTCTAGAAATCTGTAATGATTTGTGTGAATGGATGCCTTTTTTCAAACTTGTTATGGAGGATTATCATTAAGGAATAATGGACTTCATCTGCTGCAGGTTGTCTCTCCGTTTTTAAACAATACTTACTTTGGAGAAAAAGCAAGAAATTGTGCTGTGTTTAAAGCAAACAAAACAGTGCTGCCCTCACACTGTAGTTTCAAACATGAATGGATATGCAAAATTCCAAGAGGTAAATATGTTAATAAGATCATTACTCCGTATTTGATTTTTAAATGCATAATGTTTTCCTAAATGAAGTTAAAAGATTCAAAATCTAAGCACCCTGACTACAAACCAGAAATCTTCATTATGAACAAAACTCTACCCTTTTATTAAACAGTGTATCATAGGGAAACAAGAAAATTGTACCAGCACAATATACCAAATTAATTCATTGGGAATAGTGGTATCTAATGAACATTGAAGAATACTTACTGTACAAATATAGTCAGATGGTAGTACCACTCTGACATCACAAGTAAGTAGAATGACTATACAGTGGCAGATCAGTGGCAGATATTGTGTGACACACAGTAGGTCCTCATCAAGTGTTCCTGCCCCTTCTTTAATGAGAAACCTCTGTAGAGAATTCCCTTCACGTATTCTTCTAAACAGTATAAAGTATTTTTTCCAGTGTTTTTTTTTTTTTTAAGATTAAATACAGTGTAGTATGATTAGAGTTGAAGCAATGCTGACAGTGTACCTATGAATAAAGGTCAGTAAGGTCGTTTGCTTTCACTTTGCAGGTGTGAGACCCAAGATTCCATCCTGGTACCAGTATGGTAAGAATGATCTTGGTATTTCCCACATTTCTAGTTCTATATCATAGAATTACTAGTATATATTATTTATTCTCACATTTCTCCTAATTGAGTGACTTATGTCAGTCTAGAGCTAATTTGTTCAAATTAATAGATCAATAATTAATACTAAAAATAATATAGCCATTAAGCATGATTGATGACTAATATCATAGCTTAACTCTTTTTTCTTGACAGTTTCACACTATGCATCTGTCTCTGATCTTTGAATAATAGTGAAGATTTTTATTTTTTTACTTATTTTTTTTAACAGAACACATGTTTATGAGTGCAGGAAGATACAAAAATTTCAAATTAAGTGTTACAATTTCAAAACAGAATTGTATAGTACAACCTTTGGATTTCAGAAAGAGTTACATTGGCCTCAGACATGGTGAAGAAAAATAAACTGGTACTACTAATGTCAGCATTACATAATCATGGAAATATTTATAGAGAAACATTAACAAAATGGAAGCCTGAGATGGAAACTGTGTACAACAAAATCAAAGATGGTGTAGTTTTTTTTTTAGTTATGCAGCAACTGTGATGTCATGTAAAACACAAAGCATAGATCAGTAGTTCACTTTTGATCCTAAATATGTGTGGCATAAATATTTTGATAGTTTACAAAGAAAATAATAAGTGCAAAATGCCACAGAGAAATTTTCTTAGAGGATTGGGACTGTAACTTGTAAAAGATCATTAACAGAAGAGAAAAACAAAATAATTCTGCCCCAGGAACTATGCAAAATCTTGTAGAACACACTGGTGAACTGACCAGTACACAGGCAAGTGCAGCACCAAAGACCTAGTATAGCAGCAGGAAAAATAAGATATCAACTGTGTCCTATCATAAATGATAGGAAAATAAAACATACACACTTTCAGCATAACTAATAGTTGAATATGGAACGTGTAATATTCATGTGTGTAGATTCCATAAGTTTTTTTAATATGCGGTAGAACAAGGAAAAAAGCAAATTATGTATTTATTTAGATGTGTGCATGACTGTGTATATATTCACTTATGTATGTATTTGTATACCTTTTTAATGCTAAATGACCAGATTAAAATTGAGTTCAATCATAATATACTTTATTTAAGCCTACATTGTATCTCTTTTTAACATTTTTTGGTACACTATAAGTAGATATAATGGCCACCTTCATCATAGGGAATTTGTACCTGTACACAATATACCTTGCTTCTTTTGTCTTCCCTTTCCCCTCCCTTCCTTCATCCCCCTCCTGCCCTCCTTAGTGTTGCAACCACTGGCATCATTTATTTTTCTTTCAGATGTGCCCTGGCTCTTTTATCAGGATGCAGAGTACTTTTTCCATACCCACGATGCAGAATGGGCTGCCTTTGAATTTGTCTGTGGCTGGCTGGCCGGTGAACTTCTCACAATTCACTCTGCACATGAGCAAGAATTCATCCACAGCAAAATAAGAATGGTACTTGAAGAGAATTCACCATAGGACATTCAGCTTGGCACCTTCTTCTGTACTGTATTTAAAGTTGACTTTAGGCATTCAAGTTTCAGTAAAAGCCATAGGTTTTAAAGAATTGTTCTTGTTGTTACAGGGGTTAAGAACACAAAACAGACAGGCTTCCTCTGCTACCCAGTCATTTTACTTCTCTTCATCTTTATTAGCAAAATTGGGCTAATAAAGAGGGCTTTACTTCCAGCTCTCAATGGAAAGTCTATTATTAGTACATTTTAGCCAATGAGACAGAAGCTAAGTAACTTAGTCACACAGCAACTAAGAGGTAGATTTTGGACAGGAACTCATGCCACCGGACCCCGAAGGTCATTGGAAAGCTCTCCTTGTGCTGCCTGCAGCCACAGAACAGCACATAGGGCCACAGGTCCACATTATGCCAAATGCCACTTCTGAATGCTCTCTCCAAGGTGGCTGTCCACTCAGTCAGACATGAACAATGAAGGGCTCTGCTGAGCCTTGCAGCAGACCTGAACCATCCAAGCCCTTTTCTAGGTCTTCTCCCTTCACCTCTCTTGTGTTTTCTTTTCTTTTTTATTTTTTCCTGATACTGGGAATGAGCCCAGAGCTTTTGCATATTCCTAGCTCTTTTCTGTTTGTTTTGTTTTGTTTTAATTTTGAGACAGGACTTAAGACAGGATCTCAGTAAGGCTGTCTTGGAACTCGAAGTCATCCTGCTCTGCCTCAGCCTTCCCAGGGCTGGGATTCCAGGCACGCCACCACTCCCAACAACCTCGTTATTTTTATGTGTATCACATTTCTTTTACAAGCACATATTAACAAGGTTTCCATTGTTATAGTCTTATACATAAGCTAAAATTTAAAATGTCTGTTATTCACATTGAGGTTTTCACACTGACAATCTTCTAGGTTGTCCTGTGACATTCTGTGCCATAGTACAACAGGTAGTGATATGCAGGGAGAATACCAAAACCTAGTCAGGGTAGTAATAAATATGCCACTTAAGATGCAGTCCCTATAATTTCTCTTTAAAGGTCCTTAGTTGGGGCAGCGAACAATCAGGCTGTGTGTCCCATTGTGGTTGTACATGAGACCTCTTTGGATGGAATGAAATTGTTGCAGTTCTCCCACTGAGTTCCCAGCCAGTCTCAATGGACTCTCTCCACAATCTGACGATAGAAATCTAGATTCAGCAACAAAGAACACGTCCATAAACTAACACCTCAGGAATCCAAAATTATAGTTGTTCCATCTTTAGTTATTCTCAAATTGCTGATGTGGAAGACAGCCACATTGTTTAAGGAATAGAAATACCTGCTTATAAATTAGAATTTTAGTAGGTCACTAGGTTCCATTGTATGGTGACCTGCAATTCCTATGGAAAAAGCATATACCTTAGAATTCCATCCCAAGTCTTTTTTAAAAAATGAGCTTGCAAATCTATACAATGTCTTCAAATTAGCAGATTTTTAGCATTATAAAAACTAAGTGTTTTACACACACTACACATACATATATACATATATATATATATATATATATGTATATATATATATGTATATACATACATAGTACACATACCATACAATTTGCTGACTTTGACATCTCAGAGAAATTCATATTGCTTCTTCCCCTTTTGGTGTTGAACAGGGGAATTGTGATTTCCTGGGTCACAAGCAAAGTAGTTACACCTGCTCTAGTGTGTATGTGCACATGCATCTATATGTTTCAGCTTTACACCTTATTGTGCTCAGGCCCAAGTGATTAATACTTGGTGCTAAAATATACAAAGGCTAATTTTCTAGTTGGGAAACCTGGCATTCTGTAGCATCCTTTCACCCCACATTGTGTGTCTCTCTATTTGATTGCTAATACTCTTTAAAGCTTAACAGCCGGGCGTGGTGGCACACGCCTGTAATCTCAGCACTTGGGAGGCTGAGGCAGGAGGATCGATGCAAGTTCGAGACCAGCCTGGGCTACAAAAGTGAGCTCAAGGCCAGCCTGAACTGCATAGCGAGACCCTGTCTCAATAAGACTAAAAAAAAAAAAAAGGTTAACAATCAAACTACTACCTAAAATCCAAAATCTTTATGGATGTCTTTGTAACTTGAGTTGTTTTTCAAACAGATATGCTACCTGTAATGGACTTCCATAAATCACTAAGAGAATAACTGTTTTAGTCAGAATAATAATCCATCTTCTACTTTACTTTATGTCACTTTTAAATCCTATTAGTAAGTTAGAAATTTTACTTTTCTTGTTATATGAAACTAAAGTTATTTTCAAGTTTGGTTCATTTTTTCCTTCATAATGAGGAGGGAATATTTTAGGAAAATGAAGGTTCAGGCTTTCATACGATGCTAGGCCTTGCTTATGCTTAGATAATTGGGCAAAATACTGAAAGGTAGAACACCAGTAGCAGCAACTCCATTAATCTTAATAGTGAAAAAAGGAGAATAAGTGCTGATTTTTTTCTTTCTTTTTAAATAGTTATCAAAATATGGTGCAAATTGGTGGATTGGACTTCAAGAAGAACAAGACAGCAACGAATTTCAGTATGAATCTTTCTATTTAATTTTGTTTAATGAACTTTATGTGCAGAATGGCTGGACTAGATCTTAATGATCTATTATTGAATATCCACCAGATATTATCTTTAACTTATAAAATTTTCATTTTTGTAGTCAAAGATGTGCTTTAAAATAGACACACATGCCGGGCGTGGTGGCTCACGCCTGTAATCCCAGCACTCGGGAGGCTGAGGCAGGAGGATTGGTGAGAGTTCAAGACCAGCCTGGGCTACAAAAGTGAGCTCAAGGCCAGCCTCAACTGCATAGCGAGACCCTGTCTCAAAAAGACAAAAAAAATAAAATAAAATAGACACACATGCCAGCTAGATGGCTCAGCAGTATAAAGTGCCTGCTTAGGCAAGCTTAGGCAACCACAGGGACCACAGTTTGATCCCTGGTACCTCTGCTGAACTCAGCTCACCCCCAGGGCAGGCTGAGCCAGCCATAAAAAGAAAAAAAATATGCACACATGAAACCATAACCCCAGTTTATGACATAAACACATCATCATCTGCCAAAGCTTCCTCTCACTGTATTTGTTTGTTTATTTTTAAATAAGACTTTTAAAGATTGACCTGCTATAATTTTGCATATGCTTAGATTTCTAAATTTCTGTGTAAAAAAAAGTGTGACAGTTTTTTAAAATCACATTCTATAGGGCTTTATTAGAATATCAATGACTAATGGAAAATGCCTGTTCCATGTTGTCTAAGGCATTTAATATTTAGAAAGACAGTGGTGATGAGCTCAAGTACCTATGTTATAGAGTAATAGTATCTAGAAGGCTAAGAACCTAAGTTTTCAGATAAAAGATTAGAGAAAAAGAAGGGCTACAAGTTTAGCCAATATGTTGGCCCTAGACCTTCAAGGTCAGTGAGGACTCAGGACCTAAAAGCACCTATACTGTAAGATCCTGTAACTCAGTGGTTTCCCAAGTTTTCTGTTCAAGGAGATTATTAGGTCACATGGGAAAGGGATCGTTGATGATGTATAGTGTGCCTAAGGAGAGTCACCTAGAGAGAAAACATTCTCTCAGGCTTTCACAGAGAACAAACTGGTCAAGCAATGGCCATGACACTTCCAGATGGCTGACACTGACAAAATTTCTACAAAACGCTGTATATGGTTTCAAGGTAAATCCTGAGGGAATTTGACTGACCTTGTCAGAGATGAAAATTACATGTTTTGTTATACAGGTCTTGATTTAACTTGGACTTAACCACTCAGTAGAAAAATTTAAACCTGAGGCATAAAAGGTAAAGCAGATTAGTATGCTGAGCTTTAGAAGGCTCAAGTCAACAGCTTCTACATTGCTAGTTCTGCCAATAACCCACTACTATTATTGAATATTGCTCTATGTATATAAGTACTTTCTCTTAGGTCAATGAGAAGAAATATCTTTACCAATAGTGTTTAGAAAAGTTATCATGTCTGCATCTTGTACTCTGAACAACTACTATGAAGACAACAGTATGTATTGTATCAATTATTGTGGCTGTCCTGCTAACGTGTTTTGAAACTGTCTCAATATTATTTATTAAAAGTTATAAAAATTAAAATTAAAAAATAAAAAAGAAGGCTTTTAAAAAGAAATCTACCCTTTCGGAAAATGTTTACATGCGCAACAATACAGTATTGTTAATTATAGTTACTGTACTATGCGTGATTATTTTTCTGAAGTTCATAAAATATCAAACCTTCAACCCATCCCCTAGAGGTCCAAGAATGATGTTGAAAACAGAACACACAAAATGACATGACCTTAACATTTTTAATTTTTCTACAGTTGGAATGATGGCTCACCATTAATATACCAGAACTGGGACAAAGGAAGAGGAATATCTATGACTAATCAAAGCCAGAGATGTGGCTTCATTTCTTCCAAAACAGGTCATTTTGCTTAATCATGTTTTGGTTTATAGTACAAACTTTCTGGAGGCATTTATATTGCATCAGTTCAGTAAGAAGAGTGATTATTTTGCTTTCAGTTTACTGTGTTCAATTGTACCACTTCTAAGGCTTTAGGATGGTCATTCCTTCTGTTTAATTGATGTATTCATCTTTTTAAAAATAATTCACATCTGGATATATCCTTCTTTATGGATCAAAACACTATGTCCATTGAAACTGCCAACAAATATATCTGACAAATGATATACTCTATGAAACCTCAGTGTGGAACCAATTCTTTTCATCTCTTCCTAGTATCCAATTTATAACTCACCAAACATTGAACCTCTGTAAAAACTTTCATTCCATCTAGAATTTTTTAATGTTGATATTAACTGCTGCTGGCATTGTAAGAGCAACTGTTTGCTAGTTGGACTGAAAGCACGTGCATGTGGAAGATTTTTTATTTTCATCAATATAGTGTTGTTTGATTGTTCATTCACACCCACCAACACTCTCTAGCCAATAAAAGATAATGATAACCCCTTCTCTAGTAGGTTCATAAATAATCTGTGCCTTGGGTCAGGAAAAGGATAAGCACAGAAAGCAATCTCTGGGGAGAACCTCAGCAGAGTTAGGAAAAAAAAAAAAAAAAAAAAAAAAAACCCAGGGTTAATCAGCGTGCTTTTGCCAGCAGGTGTCACAACAGCCTACATAAAAGGCTATTTTGTGAGTTTGGAAGCACAGTGACTAATTCCCCATTGAAATAGCCTTCCAGCCCCTTTCTTAAGTTTGATATCTTTTCAGATCGTATTTCTAACACTAAAAAACTTAACCTGCGGTTGGTGAGGTAGCTCAGTGGGCTAACGCGCCTGCTTTAGCAAACTTTGGCAAGCGTGCTGGGACCGTGGTTGGGTCCCCAGGACCACATGCCTCAACAGCACCACCCCCGCTCCCTATCCCCCCAGGCAGAAGGGACCACATACACACACACACACACACACACACACACACAAACACCTACCCTTGCAATTTGCATGTTTTGGAACTGTTGATCTGAATGCTAAAGAAACGCATCCTCAACCCCTACAGTGAAAATATAGCTCTTCTGAATTAAAAAGAAAAACTGTTTGCAAGAGGTCAAGGACTTGTGAATATATTTCATTGAGGGCAAATTTATACGTGAATCTATTTTATTTGAAGGTCAGTATTGGGAAATGTTACTTTCTTAGAAGTTCATAGGCTAATTTTTTTTTAAATCATTACACAGTTTGAGTATTTCTTACCTAAATGTTTGAGACTAGAAACGTTTAAGATTTAGGGTTTCTTTCTTTCTCTCTTTCTTTCTTTTTTTAATCTGAGAATATTCACATAGGTTTTTTTGAAATCTCAACATATCAAATATGAAAAGTCTTGAAATCTGAAACCTTTTAAGCATTATTTTAGAGCTCACAAGCCTTTCTCTTAATTTATATTTTTAGATTAGGGATGTTCCACCCACATTTTCTAAAGAACTATGAAGCATAAATTATCATCTGTTGTTTTAGAATATTCTTTCTGTGTATATTCAAGCTAAATATGATAAAACAAAAATGTTACATGATAAACGTTATTTTGTTACCCAAGTAAAATATTTTTAGGACTTAATCAGTTCTGTGATTTCCACTGTAGCACTTGTATACTTTCTTTTATTTATTTAGCATTTCAAAACTTCCATTCTTAAATTAGAATCATTGGCTTGGCATCTTGCCTGGTTAGCTCCTGCCACTAAGGAACTCTATAATTAGTAGTTCACTTTGGTTCAAAAAATAAATTGTGAAAAATTCCAGTGATCATAAAACCAGTAATCAATAGAGAATGGTCACAAAGTCACTATTGTTTCTAAGCCATGTCTAACCATTTCTCCTGTAGGACTCTGGGGTGCTGAGGAGTGTTCAGTTTCTATGCCTGCTATTTGTAAGCGAAAAAAGATTCAGCTCCTTGAGGAAGAAAAATATACACCAAAAAAATATGGAGCTTGTCCCAAAGGATGGTTGTACTTTAACTACAAGGTAAATTTATTCTCTCTCTCTCTCTATTTTTTTTTTTTATTGTCTTTTTGAGACAGGTTCTCCCTATGTAGTTGAGGCTGGCCTTGAGCTCACTTTTGTAGCCCAGGCTGGTCTCGAACTCGCACCAATCCTCCTGCCTCAGCCTCCCAAGTTCTGGGATTACAGGCATGAGCCACCATGCCCGGTTGTTAAATTTATTCTCAAAGGTTGCCTTTGCTTCTTTTTTCATAGATACTCATTTTGGAAAGTAATCAAAAAATGGAGATACCGTTTAAAAATCATGGGTTATCCACAGGAGCTGAAATGTCTTTGTCAATGTTTTGTGTATTGAGAAGTTTAAGACGTTTCCCATTTACAAGCAAATCTTTTGGGACAAAAAGGTTTTGTTTATAACAAAAGGTTTTGTGGAAAATGGCTTTGCCACCACTGCGCATTTGTACACTCAGCTTTGACCACTGGCACAATCATTCGTGGTGCTCCACAGTTTGTTAGGCATGGTGTGTGTGTGTGTGTGTGTGTGTGTGCGCGCGCGTGCACGCACGCGCATGCATGCGTGCGTGCATGCCTATGTGCAGTACACCCATGTGTGTAGTACACCCATATGTGCAGTACACCCATATGTATAGCACATGTTCCTGTGCCTGTGTGTGCCTGTGTGTGCCTGTGTGTGCATGTGCCTCAATGGCTAGCCCCTACTCTCAAAAGAGCTGTCAGCTCCAGAGGACCCAGGCCCCATCTGCTTCTTTGGTGTTTCCCCTGCCAGAAACCAGCAAAACTTTCTGCCTACCTTCAATTGACAAACTAATAACTTAGCTTGGCCAATGTCATCTTGAGCCTCATAAAGCTGATGCTTCCTTGAAGAATTGAATTTAAGAAAAGAAAATTGCCAAGAGGCTCTTGTAAATCAGATTTATTATTTCTGATACTGTCCTCAATTAAGTCCTAGACTTTCCCTCCACTCCTTATGTTTGTAATAAAATAACTTTATAGGCCGTAGGTGGAAGTAATTAAAATGCATCCCAAATCATAATTATTTAACTGTTAGAGTTTCAAAGACCCAAACTTTGTCATCATTTCATAGACTGATAGGTGACTGCTCTTCAATTGCGCATGGCCAATTTTCAGTGTAAACATTCAGTTGCATAGACAAAGAGGTCTCTCCTTTGTGATCGTCCTCCCACTCCTGTGAAATGAAACTGTGTGGAGCCTGTACCTACCTGTTGGTCATCCTCTACATATTTGGCACTAATTTGTAAAATACATATAAAAGGGAATTTACCGTCCTGACCATTGTAAAGTGTATTCACATAACATTAAGCATATTCACTGTTACTAGCATTAAGTATATTCAGGCTGTGGAATAAATTTCCAGATCCTTGGGGAACTGAAATTCTGTATCTACTGAACAACAACTCCCTAGTCTTTCTTCCCACCTGCTCTCTGGCCACTACCACTCTACTTTGCATCTCTATGAATACTTCTTTAGATAACTAAAGCAAATTATGCACTATTTCCCTTTTTTGCCACTCACTTATCTTACTTAGCATAATGCCCTCAAAATTCATCTGTATTATAACAGGATTTCTTTCCTTTTTAAGGGAAAATAGCATCCCATTGTGTGTGTACACTGCAGTTTGTTTATGATTGGCCCATCAATAGACATTTGGGTTGCACTCACTATTTGGCTGACTTTGCTGGACTAGTCCATGTTGTGCTTTGTGTATCTGTGTCCCCCTGAAGCCTTATGGAGTCATGGGGCAGTTTGTGATTCGTTACTGTGGATGCTGCATCTTCCCTGAGGGCCAGTCATTTGCCCTCAATGTGAGAAGGGGAGAGAGGCTAGCTAGCTGCCAGAGCTGCTACTCCCTTCGCTCTCTGCTCTTTGTCACCACCATGAAAGGTTGCCCTCTGCCATGTGCCACTCTGCATTACAGCCAGCTATGCATGGACTGAAACTTCCAGTAACTGTGAGCTAAATAAACCTTTCCTTCCTTCACTTTGTGTGTCAGGTATTTGTCTCAGCAATGACAGAAGAGTAACTGGGACAGTTCATATGTATTTTTATCTCTTTTACTGAATTTTTAAAATACATGAAGTTACTATTCCCATTTTATATGTAAGAAGTCTAATGCTAAAGAAGTTGTACAATTTTTCTGAGAGTTGACAGTAAATAAGTAAGTGTCAGACTGAGAATCGGCTTCATGTTTCCTGATTCTGAGTTCAACGTTCTTATACCTTTCCTATGCTCACCATTACGCATGACATTGTTTTTCTCTGTAAGCACTTTCTCCTCAGAAGGATGTAGTGGTATGTGCTTGTCATCCCAGAATTCTAGATGGCTGAAGCAGGAAGATCCAGTTAGAGCCTACCCTACGTAACTTAATGATACCCTGCTTCAAAATAAAATGTAAAAAAAATTTAAAAGGTCTAGTTATATAGTTCAGTGCAAAGGGTCTAGGTTCAATCCTTAGCACTGCACACATGAAAATCATTGTCCTCTTTTTTTCCCCCTTGGAATTTTAGCACTTGACTCATTCATTCACTTAACTCTTAGATATTGGGATTCAGAAATAGCCACAGTGCTTTCTTTTGGGAGCATTCAAGCTACAGAGAGAAGAAACTTCAGTAAATCAATCAAGAAAATAACTTTATTTAAATCTGTAATATAATAAAGAAACTTACACAATTTCAACTGGAGTAATAGCCCGTGGTGGAGTGCCTGCCAGACATGAGGCCCTAGGTTCAATCCCCAGCACCTCCTGGCCAAAAACAAAAAAAAGTTATATATAATTTTCTAAGTATACAGACCTAACTGAGGTGATCAGGAAAGAATAGTCATGAAAGTAACATTTGCTAAGGTCCTATGGTAAAGGAGAGTATGACATTTATGAAATCAAAGGGTAGAAAGCTAGATGAGGGGAAGGTGAGGCAAAAGAAGCAGCCAAGGCTATCATGAGAAAGTGTCTGGTTTTTATCTTAAGACTGGTGGGAAACTTCTGAAGGGATGGAAACTAAACACAGACAGGAGCAGATTTTGCAAAGCATCACCCACGCTGCAGAGCCAAGGGTCTGTTGGAGGACAAAGGTTATTGTGGAAGTCCAGGCAAAAGATCGGCAGCTTGAGCAAAGGTGGCATTGGCAGACAGCATGGAACATGGGGAATGGGGAACAAGGTACTCTCCGAGGAAGAGGCTGCCCTGGTGATGGAAGGGGAAGAGGAGCTCCTGCTCAGATTTTAGACTCAGGTAAATGCATGCTAAATGTAGCACTTAACATCAGCAAGAACACTGTGGAAATATTACATTCAGAGGGACGATCTTGCATTGGCTTTTCAAATGTTCAGCTAGAAAATTATTTTGAGACAAAAATGATTATACATTCAAAATCCATTTAGAATGTAGTAGGATCTCCCTAATCCACCATAATAATCAAAGATGCATTCAACATGTGTATTTTTACAAATAAGTAAATACAAAGAAAACTTAAAATTAAGAATGATATATTTTCATCTTATCATCTTACTTAATTATTAATAATAGCATTTTGGATTATGTTAGTAAATATGGTACCTTTCAAAAAAATAACCAAGTTGTGCTATGGAAGGCCATGCTCTCAAACTGGTAAATCTTGACTGAGGCAAATGTGTGTGGAAATGAATGGGGATGGTGCTTTTCTGGAGAGATTTATTGGGCTAAGTGAACCAATGAGGTTCATTGGTATTTATGAGTGGTTCATTAGTGCCACTATCTGAGCACAAAGTGAATTCACATTAAATGATAAGACTTTCTAATAATTAGTGTGTGCCACTCTTTAGAATTTGTAATTAGAAGAAATGGACAAAATGAAAAGAAATAGATGAAAGGATAGTCATTATAAAATTGAACTCCTTTAAAGCCAATTCAGTTTCTTTGTGAAGCAAACAAGGCCAAAGCGACCAGAAGAATTGAAATTGCATTTTCTCTCTCAGTTGGTAAATCAACTTCAGGCTAGATAAAAGTTTTTGGCTTTTATCCTAAAAGTAACAGCAAACTCCTGAAGGATGTAAACTAAAGAATGGATTTTGGAAGCATTTACCTCAGCACCACTGACGTTCGGGGCTGCATGCTTCTCTATTGCAGGGAAAGGATCTGTCCCACACACTGCAGAATGTTCTACAGCAGCCCTGTGGCAAGTGCAAGCCTCCCCCCAGGTGCAGCAGGCCAGAAAGTCAGACTGTGCCCTGGGAGACGACATCCCCTGGCTTACAAGCAGTAGGCTAAACTGAGGACGCCTGGGAATGAGGCCTCTAATCTCCTTGGACAGCCATTTTAGACTCATTTCGTTCTGTAAATGTTTGCCGGGGGCCACCTCTAATGTGATGTGCAAGGACGAGTAAGACAGTCGCTCTGTTCTTAAGAAATATTTACTGATGGGAAACTGAAAAATTTAGAAATTAGGGAGCTATAGGGAAGATAATTATTCCAAATTAAGGTGGTAAAGAATTCTTTGTTTCTATTTCTCTTTCTCTGTCTGTCTCCCCTCTCCTCTCCTCTCTCTCTCTCTCTCTCTCTCTCTCTCTCTCTCTCTCTCTCTCTCTCTCTCTCTCTCTCTGTATTTTTATGATAACCTGCAATCACTCTATAACATATCTTCTCAGTAGCAAGGTCTTGGGATCAGACCTATGAATGACTGTGGCTAGCCATGCTTATCACATTGAGAACTGAGCACAAGAGAGGCAAACTCCAGGTGGAGCTCCCTTTGCCTGAAGTCTCCCCTAACTACTCTGGCACACTGCCTTATCTACTTTGACCTTTCTCTTGCCTAATTCCATTTGGTCCCACCCATGTACTGCAATTTCACTGACCCTTATAGAGGAAGAGAAATCTTATCTTTGATCTTGCCAGTCCTGCCTAGCATTACCATGCCATTTCTCCTCCCATCCTATAATAAAAAAAAAAAACTTTATGGCACTGTTCTTACACAATGGACTCTGGCTGCCCAGTCCCACAGCCTTTATTTTGGGTTCCAAAATAAATAATTTTATTATTAAATAATAATGTATAAATACAGTTATATTTATAAAAATCATAATGGCAGCCTTCCTCTTTTTTTTTTTTTTTTTTTTTTTTTTTTTTTTTTTTTTTTTTTTTTTTTTTTTTTTTTTTTTTTTTTTTTTTTTTTTTTTTTTTTTTTTTTTTTTTTTTTTTTTTTTTTTTTTTTTTTTTTTTTTTTTT